>CAUYLG010037838.1:0-82992 GCA_963573385.1 Cacajao melanocephalus
AAAAAAAAAAAAAAAAAAAAAAGAAAGAAAAAATTAGCCAGGCACAGTGACACAGGCCTGTCGTTCCAGCTACTCGGGACACTGAGGCGGGAGAATCTCTTGAGCGCAGGAGTTGAGACTGCAATGAGCCAAGATTGTGCCTCTGCACTCCAGCCTGGGCCACACAGCAAGACCCTGTCTCTAAAAACAAAAAACAAAATTAAACAGACAGTTGTGTGTCTGACCCCAGACTGAATGAATTCTGTGCTGTCTCTCTGTCTCTACGTCTCTGTCTCTCTGTCTCTGCCTCCCTCTCTGAGTATCTCTGTCTCGCTCTCACTTTTACTCTCCTGTCCAGGTTCTGAAAGCAGGTGGGGTGAGATGGAGGGAGCGGAGGGTGGGCCCTCTGAGGCCCCCAGGGGCCGGCAGGGCTGGGTGGGGTGGGGATCGGGGATCGCCACAGACCACGGTTCTGCAGAGGCCAAAATAGCACTAAAGGGAAGTGGGCACTTTTCATATGAACAACGATTGCACAGAGCCGGCTTTGGGGAAGCTCTCGGGGCTGGGTTGGAGGAGGTATAGTGTCCGGGCCTCCCTCCCGGAAGGCCGCTCCGAGACCACCCTGCCCGTCCTCCCAGCGGTTGGGGACACTGGGGTGGGGGAGGGGCAGCCTGGCTTGAAGCCCTGGACAGCTTTAACCACTGGGCTCTTCTCTGGGGTGTTTTTTGTTGTTGTTGTTTAGTTTTTAATCGTATTGGTTTTTTGTTTTGTTTTGTTTTTAAGAGATGGGGGTCTCACTATGTTGCCCAGGCTGGTCTCCAGCTCCTGACCTCCATGATCCTCCCACCTCGGCCTCCCAAAGTGCTGGGATGACAGGTGTGAGCCACCGTGCCCGGCTGGTCCTGTTGCTTTTTCCAAATAACTTTGGGCTTCAAATAAGGCTGGCTGGGAGGGAGAGAGGGAGGCGGGCGGGTGAGGCAGGGGCCTGAGCAGCCCTGCTCCCGGGGCAGAGCTGAGAGCCAGGCAGGGGGCTGGGCGGGGAGGCGGAGGAGGGGTCCTCCACCTGACCTGGAGCGGGACCCGGGCCGTGGCCTGTGATCTCACCGTTTTCCCCTGACCTGTGTAGGGGGTAACAGTCCCATTTCACGGATGAGGAAACCGAGGCTCCCAGGCCAGGCCAGCGGCTGCTTTGGCTCTCACCCCCCCTCACCAGTCTCTGACAGTGAGAGGACTGTGGGATGTCCCAAGGCTGTGCAGGCTGGACAGGGGAAGGCGAGGGCAGGAGAGTGGCCAGAACCCCAGAAACAAGCTGACCCCTGAAATGCCACAGGGCCTGGTGCCAGGGCGGGAGTGGGGGCCTTGGGAGGGGGCGCTAGGCATCCAGGCCTCCTCCCGCCCCACACAGTGGGGCCAGGTGCTCCTGGGGGATGGGGGCAGCCTGAGGACCCAGGCACCCCTGGGAAAGGCTTACCTGAGAGTCCAGGGCTCCTCACCGCAGCCGCCCCATCCTGAGCCCGCACACCTGCTCGAGCCGATGCCAACACCACTGACACTGGCGGGCGGGCAGGGCGGGGTTTCTGCCAGCCACTGAATCATCCGCACATCCGCTGCTCTGCCGGACAGGCTCAGCTATGAACGGGGAGGAGGAAGGTGGGGGGGAAGCGGGTGAGAGAGAGAGAGAGAGGGTGGGAGAGAGAGAAGAGAGGGGGAGAAAGAGGTGGGGGGAGAGAGACAGACAGGGAGGGAGAGAGAGCGGACAGAGAGAGAGAAGAGAAAGTGAGAGAGAAAAAGAGAAGAGATAGGGCCGGTCATGGTGGCTCAGGCCTGTAATCCCAGCACTTTGAGAGGCTGAGCGGGGTGGATCGCCTGAGGTCAGGAGTTCAAGACCAGCCTGGCCAACATGGTGAAACCCCGACTCTACTAAAAATATATAATTAGCTGGGCGTGGTGACAGGCACCTGTAATCCCAGCTACTCAGGAGGCTGAGGCAGGGGAGTCGCTTGAACTTGGGAGGTGGAGGTGGCAGTGAGCCGAGATCACACCACTGCAGTCCGGCCTGGGCGACAAGAGTGAAACTCCGTCTCAAGAAAAAACAAAAACAAGAGAGAGAGCAGAGACACAAGAGAACAGGAAAATACGGACACACACTAACACACACATATAAACACAAAAAGTGACACAGGGAGGAGGGAGACACTCCAACGGAGAGGAAGCGAGAGAATGAAACCGAGGTGCTTTGGCAGATGGCAGACATGGAGACACACACACCAGGCCGGGCGCGGTGGCACTTTGGGAGGCCAAGGTAGGCGGATCACCTGAGGGTGAAGTTCGAGACCAGCTTTACAAATGTGGTGAAACCCCTCTACAAATATACAACACGGTGAAACCTCTCTACTAAAAATACGAAAAGAATTAGCTGGGCGTGGTTGGGTGAGCCTGTAGTCACAGCTACTCGGGAGGCTGAGGCCGGAGGATTGTTCCAACCCGGAGAGAGAGGCCGTAGTGAGCCGAGATCGCACCACTGCACTCCAGCTTGGGTGACAGAGTAGGGCTCTGTCTCAAAAAAAAACCAAAAAGACACACACAGGCAGAAATTCACACCCACAGGCTGAACGTGGTGGCTCACACCTGTAATCCCAGCACTTTGGAAAGCCAAGGTGGGAGAATCACCTGAGGTTGGGAGTTCCAGACCAGCCTGGCCAACATGGTGAAACCCCATCTCTACAAAAAATAAAAAAATTAGCTGGGCATGAGATGGACCAAGAGACACAGAGAGACAGAGAGCCACAGGCTGTCGGAGACGCACACTGCGGGGAAGACAGCAAGAAACAGGGAGATAGCAGCCGGGGGTGGTGGCTTGCACCTGCAACCCCAACACTTTTGGAGGCCAAGCCAGGAGGATCGCTTGAGAAAGGGAGTTTGAGACCAGCCTGGGCAACAGAGCGAGACCCCATCTCTAAAAATTTTTTTAATTGGGGGACTCTAGTGGCTCGCATCTGTAGTCCCAGTGTTTTGGGAGGCCACATGGGAGGATCGCTTGAGCCCAGGAGTTTGAGGTGAAGTGAGCCGCGATCATGCCACTGCACTCTATCCTGGGGGACAGAGCAAGACCCTGTGTGTAAAAACAATAAATAGGCCGGGCACGGTGGCTCACGCCTGTCATCCCAGCACTTTGGGAGGCCGAGGCAGGCAGATCACCTGAGGTCAGGAGTTCAAGACCAACCTGGCTATATGGTGAAACCCCATCTCTACTGAAAATACAAAAATTAGCCAGCTGTAGTGGTGAAGAACTGTAGTCCCAGCTATTCAGGAGGCTGAGACAGAGAATCGCTTGAACCTGGGAGGTAGAGCTTGCAGTGAGCCGAGACTGTGCCACTGCAGTCCAGACTGAGTGACAGAGCAAGACTCCATCTCAAAACAAAACAAAACAACAATAAATAAGGCTGGGCACCATGGCTCACATATGTAATCCCAGCACTTTGGGAGGCCAAGGTGGGCAGATCACCTTAGGTTGGGAGTTCGAGGCCAGCCTGGGCAACATGGTGAAATTCCATCTCTACTAAAAACAACAAAAATTAGCTGGGTGTGGTGGCGCACATCTGTAGTCCCAGCTACTCGGGAGGCGGAGGCAGGAGAATCACTTAAGCCCAGGAAGTGGAGGTTGCAGTGAGCTGAGATCGTGCCACTGCACTCCAGCCTGGACAACAGAGTGAGACTCCATCTCAAAAAGAGAACAAAAAACCAACAAACGATTTTAAAATAATAATAATTAATTAATACCTCGATGGCCTTGGGCAGCTGTTTGATGGTCAGTAGCGCAAGGCAGTCCACCAACTTGCGGGATGTGGCTTTATTGATCTCAGGTGCCAGGGCGTCCTGGGCTCCGCAGGGGACTGTCTCATTCAGTTCTCACGCCTGTGTGAACAGCAGCCATGGCATCCGCCCCAGGGCTGGACACAGGGACGGCTCTGGGCAGGAGTGGGCTGTGGTCCCTCTGCCTGTGCTGTGAGCCTGTTCTCCGCGCCCCTTGACGCCGGGAGCCTCATCTGTGCAGTGGGGTGATCAGAGCCCCGGGGCTGGGGAGGAGCAGGACTGTCCTGCCTCCTCCCAGTCTTCAGCTTCCTCTCTGTCCACTCCTCCACCTGTCTTTGATCACTTGTCCCATCTGCCCTGCCCTTGTAGCCTCTGCAGGGTCTCTCTGTCCCTGCCCCACCCACCTGTGTCCCACGTCCTTTGCCTCTGTGTCTGTTTTGTCCTCTAGGACTCTTGCTGTCTGACACTCTGTCTCTATTCTCCGCCCGCTTTTTTTTTTTTTTTGAGCTAGGGTCTCACTTGGTCCAGAGGTGAAGCTGGATTTGAACCCAAACCCCAAAGCCTGGCTTCCTCACTGGGACCCCCTGCCTGGCTCCTCTTCACAGAATGGGAACAAGCCTGCCTCAGTTTCCCTCCAGCCCCAGACTATGCACCTGGACAGGGGTTATCTGCTGTCCTTTTTCTTTTTTTTTTTTTGAGACGGGGGTCTCACCTGGGTCACTCGGGCCGGAGTGCAGTGGTGCTATGTCGGCTCACTGAAACCTCCACCTCCCAGGCTCAAATGATCCTCCCACCTCAGCCTCCAGAGTTAGCTGGAACCCCAGGCGTGTGCCACCACGCCCAGGTAATTTTTGTATTTTTTGTAGAGACGGGGTCTCACTATGTTGCCCAGGCTGGTCTTGAACTCCTGGCCTTAAGCTATCCTCCTGCCTCAGCCTCCTAAAGCGCTGGAATTATAGGTGCAAGCCACTGCGCCTGGTCCCACTGAACCCACTGTTTATCCCACCTGCTGGAGACACCAGGGAAGAGCATGACAGTCCCCTACCTCCTATAAGTCTGGCATTTCAGAACCTGGGCCCCCAGTCCTGGACCCCTCTATGCCTGGGTCCCTGGCTCTGGGGTCCCACTCTTAGCTTGGGGCTGGGTTTGGCTGCGGTGTCCGGGCCAGGCCAGGAGAGGTGTCTGCGGAGACTGGTGGCTGGGCCCGCTTCTGCCACCTCGTGGACAAGGAGGGTAGTACATGCTCCAGGGAGATTCAGGATCACGTTTTCTTCCCACGGTAAAACGGTAAGAAGACAGAGGCTGGCAGAGGTGAAGCTGGATCTGAACCCAGACCTCAAAGCCTGGCTTCCTCACTGGGACCCCCGGCCTGGCGCCTCCTCACACAATGGGAACAAGTCTGCCTCAGTTTCCCTCCAGCCTCAGACTATGCACCTGGACAGGGGTTACCTGCTTTTTTTTCCAGATGCGGTCTTGCTTGGTTGCCCAGGCTGGAGTGCAGTGGGGGTGATCTCGGCTCACTGCAACCTCTGCCTCCCAGGTTCCAGCGATTCTCCTGCCTCAGCCTCCTGAGTAGCTGGGATTACAGGTGCCCGCCACCACACCCAGCTAATTTTTTGTACTTTTAGTAGAGAGTGGGCTTCACCGTGTTGGCCGGGCTGGTCTCAAACTCTTGGATTCAAGTGGTCCACCTGCCTCGCCCTCCCAAAGTGCTGAGATTATACTGCTCCCAGTCTGTTCTGTTTTTTTTTTTGTTGTTCTTGTTGTTGGTTGTTTGAGACAGGGTCTTGCTCTGTCACCCAGGCTGGAGTGTGGTGGCAAGATTGTAGCTCACTGCAGGCTTGATCTTCTGCACTCAAGTGATCCTTCCATCTCCACCTCGCTTGTAGGTGGGACTACAGGCCCATGCCACCATGCCTCATTTTAAAACTTTGCAGTGATGGGGTCTCACTATGCTGCTCAGGCTGATCTTGAACTCCTGGGCTCAAGCGATCCTCCTGCCTTAGCCTCCCAAAGTACTGGGATTACAGGTGTGAGCCATCGTACCCACTCTACCTGCTCTGTTCTCGCTCCCTGCTTCCTTGGTGGGCCTGGGCACTGGTAGGTGCTGGAGGGGAATGGTCTGTGAATGGGCCTCATATGTGGCTCGGTGTGGTAGCTCATACCTGTAATTCCATAACTTTGGGAGACGGAGGCAGGTGGATTACCTGAGTCAGGAGTTCGAGACCAGCCTGACCAGCAACCTCGTCTCTACTAAAAATACCAAAATTAGCCAGGCGTGGTGGTGCACGCCTGTAATCCCAGCTACTCAGGAGGCTGAGGCAGGAGAATTGCTTGAACCCGAGAGGCAGAGGTTGCAGTGAACCAAGATTGCACCACTGCATTCCAGACTGGGCAACGAGCAAAACTCTGTCTCAAAAAAAAAAAAAAAAGAAGAAGAAGAAAGGGCCTCATATGCAAAACGACCATACAGTGTGTGGTGTTTTGTTTTTGGAGATGGAGTCTCACTCTGTCACTCAGGCTGGAGTGCAGTGGTGCGATCTTGGCTCAATGAAGCCTCCACCTCCTGGGTTCCAGTGATTCTGTCTCAGGCTCCCTAGTAGCTGGGATCACAGGCGCCTGCCACCACGCCCAGCTAATATTTGTATTTTTAGTAGAGATGGGGTTTCATCATGTTGACCAGGCTGGTCTTGAACTCCTGACCTCAAGCAATCCACCTGCCTCAGTTTCCCAAAGTGTTGGGATTGCAGGTGTGAGCCACCATGCCCAGCCAAGAAGTGTGGTCTTGTGCGGCTGGGAGACGAGATCTCTGCACTGTTGTCCTTCAGATCCAGGACTTGCTTGTCATAGGGAAAGGAGATGCGTGTTCCAGCAAGACAATGAAAGGCAGCTCTCCAGAACAGGCAAGAACGCTATATGCGTCACAGTCTATAATTTGGGTGATAACATCAAGGCTGGCATGCTCTGGGCGCCCCCCCCCCGCCCCCCTCAGGGTGGCTCACACCTGTAATCCCAGCATTTTGGGAGGCTGAGCCAGGAGGATCGAGCCTGGCCTGGCCAACATGGCAAGACCCGGTCCCTACAAAAATATTGTAAAAATTAGCTGGGGCTGGGCACAGTGGCTCATACCTGTAATCCCAGCACTTTGGGAGCCTGAGGTGGATGGATCCCCTTGGGAGCCTGAGATGGATGGATCACCTGAGGTCAGGAGTTCGACTCCAGGCTGGCCAACATGGTAAAATGCCATCTCTACTAAAAATAGGAAAATTATCTTGGCATGGTGGCACATGCCTGTACTCCCAGCTACTTGGGAGGCTGAGGCAGGAGAACTGCATGAACTCAGGAGGTGGAGGTTGCAATGAGCCGAGACTGTGCCATTGCACTCCAGCCTGGGTGACAGAGCAAGAATCCATCTCAAAAAAAAAAAAAAATTAGCCGGGCATGGTAGCGCACCAGGAGGTATGACTGTGCCACTAAACTCCAGCCTGGGGTGACAGAGCGAGTCCATACCCAAGATGTTTTCTGGAAGAGATGAGAATAAGACAGTGTAGCAATGATGGTGACTCCCCCCAATAACCAAAAAGAAGAGTTTCTTTTGTTTTTTTAGAGACAGGGTTTCACCATGGTCTCCATCTCTTGACCTCGTGATCCGCCTGCCTCGGCCACCCGAAGTGCTGGGATTACAGGTGTGAACCACCGTGCCCAGCCTAAGAAGAGTTTCATTTCCCCTGGGAAGGGATCTAAACTGCTGATTGGGAATCAGGTCTTTCCAAAGGCCACCAAGAACACAGTGGGTTGCCGGTCAGTTTTCTCCTTGTCTATCTCAGCTGAGATCAGATCACTGCACGTTTGTTTCCAGGTAACAATAGCGAGGTGTTGTGGGCCTCCCGTCCTGAGCCTGCAGGCTTCACTTCTCCCTCTTCCCTTTGGTTAACAGTTGGTTCTGGTCCGTATCTCTTCCCTTCCCTCCTGTCGTCCTTTCCTTCCCTTCCTCCCTCCCTTCCTCTTTCCTTTCTCCTTTTTCTCTCCCACTTGCCCTTTCTTTTTTTTTTTAAGAGATGGGGTCTCACGGTGTTGTCCAGGCTGCAGTGTACTGCTGTGATCTCAGCTCACCATAGCCTCAGCCTTCTGGGCTTGAGCAATTCTCCCATTTCAGCCTCCAAAGTAGCTGGAGGTACAGTTATGCACCACCGTGCCCAGCTAATTATTATTTGCAGAGATAGGGGTCTCACTCCATCGCCCAGGCTGGTCTTCAACTTTCAGACTCAAGCTATCCTCATGACTCAGCCTCCCAAAGTGCTGGGATAACAGAGCCAACATACCTAGCCTTCCCTTTAAAAAATTTTTAAAATTTATTACCCATATCCCTAAAGTTACCTAGGATATGCTTCCCTTTTTTGTTCTTGAGACGGAGTTTCACTCTTATTGCCCAGGCTGGAGTGCAATGGCGAGATCTCGGCTCACTGCAACCTCCGCCTCCTTGGTTCAAGCAATTCTCCTGCCTCAGCCTCCCAAGAACAAGCAGCTGGGACTACAGGCGCACGCCACCACGCCTGGCTATTCTGTATTTTTAGTAGAGACAGGGTTTCTCCATGTTGGCCAGGCTGGTCTTGAACTCCTGACCTCGTGATCCACCCGCCTTGGCCTCCCAAAGTGCTGGGATTACAGGCGTGAGCCACAGCGCCTGGTCATCCTTCCCTTTTGAGAGCAAAACTGCTCATGCCGCAGAAAACAAAAGCCCAATTTGCAGCCCTTGGCAGAATGACTGGATAGATGAAAAACTTTTAAACAGCTGCTGAGAGAAAGCTTAACCACAAGGGCGGTGCGGCTGGGGGACACTTGCGGGGATGGTATTAGGTTGGGCACTGCAGTAATTGTGGTTTTTACCATTACTTTCAATGCACGGCTGCGCCTGTAAATCCCAAACTACTCGGGAGGCTGAGGCTTGAACCTGGGAGGTGGTTGCAGTGAGCCGAGATGATGCCACTGAACTCCAGCCTGAGCGACAGAGTGACACCCTGTCTCAACACAACCACCACCAAAAAAAAAAAAAAAAAAACCACCACCACCAAACAGCAAAGCCTAGACAGTTCATGTTCAGGTGCATCAATGCTAGCGCACCGAGGCTGGGTTTTTTTCCCCACAACTCCATCGTTTTTGGTATATTATTTTTTAAACTGTGATATACATAACACATGCAGGCGAGGATGTGAAGAGGGAACCCTTGTGCCTTATTGGTGGGGATATAAATTACCAAACCCACTATGGAAAACGGTTTGGAGGTTACTCACAAAACTAAACATTGAGCTTACCATGTGATCCAGCACTCCCACTGCTGGGTATATACCCCAAAGAAAGAAATTTGGCCTGGCGTGGTGGCTCATATCTGTAATCACAGCACTTTGGGAGGCTGAGGCAGAAGAATCGCTTGAACCCATGAGGCGGAGGCTGCCATAGCAGGAGGAAGCTTAGGCCAAGAGTTCCAGATCAGCCTGGGGCACGTAGTGACACCCCCATCTCTACAAAGAATTTTTAAAAATTAGTAGGGTATGGGACAGGTGCGGCGGCTCATGCCTATAATTCCAGCACTTTGGGAGGCCTAGGTAGGCAGATCACCTGAGGTCAGGAGTTCGTGACTAGCCTGGCCAACATGGTGGAACCCCATCTCTACTAAAGATACAAAAATTAGCTGGGCATAGTGGTGGGCACCTGTAATCCCAGCTACTCGGGAGGCTGAGGCACGAGAATCATTTGAACCCAGGAGGCAGAGGCTGCAGTGAGCCAAGATCACGCCACTGAACTCCAGCCTGGTGACAGAGCAAGACGACGTTTAGAAAAAAAAAAGCCTTTTTGCCAGAACCACCATCTTTCAGTAATTCACCAAAATGACGAACACAAAGGGAAAGAGGAGAGGCGCCCGATATATGTTCTCTAGGCCTTTCAGAAAACATGGAGTTGTTCCTTTGGCCACATATATGCAAATCTGTAAGAAAGAGGATATTGTAGACATCAAGGGAATGGGTACTGCTCACAAAGGAAGCCCCACAAGTGTGATCGTGGCAAAACCCGAAGTCTACCGAGTCACCCAGTATGCTGCTGGCATTGTTGTAAACAAACAAGGGCAAGATTCCTGCCAAGAGAATTACTGTGTGTACTGAGCACTCTAAGAGCTGAGATTGCTTTCTGAAAAACGCAGGAAGGAAAATGATCAGAAAAAGAAGCCAAAGAGAAAGGTACCTGGGTTCAACTGAAGCGCCAGTCTGCCCCAGCCAGAGAAACAACCAATGGGAAGGGGCCCGAGCTGCTGGCAGCTCTTCCCTATGAATTCATGGCATAATAGGTGTTAAAAAATAAAGGACCTCTATATGCCTAAAAAAAATTAATGGGGTATTAGTACCAGCTACTCAGGAGACTGAGCTGGGAGGAGGTTGGGGAGGTTCAGGCTGCAGTGAGCTGATTGTGCCACTGCACTCCTGTCTGGGTGGCAGAGGGAAACCCTGTCTCCAAACCACCACCAGTCCTCTCTGCCAGCTATTCTTGGGTAGGAAGCAGCTGAAGTAGCAGTTACTCCAGGCACCCGCCTGAACAGCACCCGGCCACCTCACTAAAATGTAGCCGAGGTCCCGGGTCCCACATTACCGGACAATGCTCCCATCTGCAGGCAGGCGAGCTCTGCCTTGGCCAGGCCCTTCCAAGTCAGCCAGGTTTCTGAAGCGTGCATTCATGCCCTGCACCTTCCCTCCCAGCTCTGTCTGCAGAGGTCAGTTTTAACGCTACTCAACAGCAAACTAAAGCAGCACCCCCAAAATCAGGATCCATGTGTCAGGAGGCAGCCCCTCCCCGCCGTGAGGGGCACCCGCAATTTCCTTTGCAGACAAGCAGTATAAAAAGCAGCCACATGTTGTGTAAATACTTGATTTCTTCCATCTTGAGAAAAAAAACTTAAGTTCCTTTACCTAACAGCTAGGTAAAGGAACAGCTAGACTTTCAAGATTTCCGCCTGGTTGGGAAAATAACGCTTTTAGCGAGCGAGGGGGAAAAAACTGGCATTCTATTTCCAATCATCACCAGCTTTTAAAACCTCACTCATCCCGGAATTAAAATCACAGTAACTCTTCCATTTCAATGGTGCTTCCCAAATTTAAAATCGTTCCGTTTCATGAGCAGCTGAAAAGAACTCAAAAATAAAGCCAGGCATTAAATATTACGTAAGGTTTTCTTTTATTTAAAAGATCATTCACAAAATACCATATCCATAGATTCACTTTCTGTCATATAGCTGAATGTGTTAAGTGTTTGGAATTCCATTCTTACACTGCAAAGTCAACTGGATTGCCCGGAAGTTTAGATGCATTTGTTTTGTTCTGTATCTTATCCACATTGAAGATGTAAGTAGGTCATCTGAAAGCATCGGGTTGGATTACACCACATAATGCATGTCTTTCTGAAGTTAAGTATTGGTGTTACACAAATGGTTCTTATCTTGGAAGCAGAGAAGCTGACAGGTGGAGGGAAGGAGAGAGGGAGTTCTGTGGATTGCTGAGGCCTTGTCACAAAGACACAGTAGGAGAAGCCAAGGATGACGGCTGGTGACAACCACTCATCACCCTACGCTTGGCGCCCAGGCCACCCTGGCCCTGCCAGCACCCGGCGAGGGTCTCTTTCCTAGGCGCCTGCTGCCAGCCGCCCCTGAACTGCTCCCCACAGGACAGACTGGGACTTGGGTACTGAAGGATTTTTCATCTGTTCACACGCAGGTGTTCAAGCTCAAAAGCCTAAGCCCTAGCACTAACCCCCAGGTAAGCGCTAAATCCCGCACATGGGAACAACCCAGTGCGTCCCCAGACCTAGACAGCTGCAGTCCTCTACGGCTAACTGAACGTTCCTGACAGCTCTGCACAGTACAGTTCAATTCAACAAAGGAGATGAGTAAAGTGCCAGATTCTAGACCCATTTTGGCTTTGAACCGAAGGGGAGGCGGGAAGCACAGTATTTCATCATGTCGCCTATACCAGGAACAGACCAACACAAACACGCGGCCAACAGGGATGGGGGGAAACACCGCGTCAGCGCTGCAGTCAGCCCAGCGCAGCGCCAGCACCACCCTCTCCACCCCTAAAGTGCCTTGGCCCAGCAGAAAAGAAACGAGCTGGCCGTTTGCTGCACCCAGCAGGAGGGGAGCCCTGACCACGCCTGGTGAGAGCTGACTAGCTGGGACACGGCCTCAAAAGAGCGGTAACAAACACGCGTGAACGCCTGCAAGCATTCACCGTCTCTTCGCCGTGGACTCCCTACCGCTATTCCAGGCCCCTACTTTCAGTTCTGTTTCTTGCGTGAGCCTATCTGCTTGGACAGTCCACTGGGGAGGGGTCACGGAGCCAGGACTCCCTTCTCAACAGGAATGGGAAGGACCCTGCAGAGAGTTTTATCCTAGTGTGAAAACAAGGTGCCTGCGATTCTCTGTCCATCACAGCTGAATACCAACAAGGAGCAGATCCATCTGTCAGTGACTTCTGGTTTTTGTTGGAAGCCCCAGCAATACAGAACTCCACATGCAGGTCAGAAGAGAAGCGCTGAGGAAATGAAAGGAGACGCCAGGCGTCAGGCCAGGGGCTAAAGAGAAAGCAAAGGAGAAAAATGACGCAGCACCGAAGCCCAAACGACTCCCCACGGCGGCCACCTCCGCTCCTCCGAGGAACCCATGTGCTGCTGGGAAAACAAGGAGCAGGAGGAAAAGGACAGCAGGGAAATGGGGAAGCAGCGGAAGAAAGAAAAAACCGCACGGACAGGCACTAGAGAGACACAGCAAAGCCCAGAGTGTACTAAAAACCACTTGTTAACAGCTGACATGCACTCACAAGCTGTTTCCGCTGTGAGGAGGCCAATGGCAGGCGCGGGAGGGGCGGCTGCAGGACGGCCACCCGGGGACTCACCAGGCCGTGGTCCTGCTCTCACCCCCCACGCCCCATTCCCTCCCAACCGCAGGCTCATTCTTGCTCTTTCTGAACGACTTCCTCTCTGGGCCTGGCACCCCCGAAGATAGCAGAGTTGGGATTGGCTACTTGATTGAGGGGTGTCGCGACTGTCCGAGGTTTAAGCTGGAGTCGTGGTCTCTGTGCTCTTTCCTCTGGGGGAGAAAAATCAGTTGTCAGAGAGGATCCCATTCCACATCCAGGCCAAAGGACCACGCCGATGCTGTCAGCAACCCAGCCCACGTTCTAAACTTCACCTGGCCCGCCACCCCCTCAGCAGATGCTCTAGTGACCAAGATGAACCTGCTATTGCAGAGAACGTGGCGATCTACGCCGACAACTGTGTGCCGCAGGAATGCAAGTCCCCGTGGGGTGTGAACCGGCCACGATCATCCCGCCGGGAAAAGACACCCTCCACCAGCACTCGAGCCCGTACCTTCTGTCGGTTCTCTGAAATCCATGTTGGATCCGCGGAGGGGAGGGCCATCTCTGAAGCGGCTGCCCATTGGGGGGCCTGTTCGCCGGTCACCTGGGCGACTACCTCCCCTGCCCCCTAAGAAGTCATCCCTGAAGCCTGAGGAAGGAGGAGGACACTGAATTACTTTTCAAACAATCATCTCCAAGCTGCTTATAGAGTAATGTTCTGGGAGGTGTCTGAGTTTAATCTGTAAATTCTTTAGTGTGTCCAGTATCTGAAGTCTCTTCAAAATAAAGGGCATTAAAAATGGGTCCAAATGCCAATGTGTGGAGTAATGACAGCACTAAGAGACTTTCCAAAGAAAAAGGAATCAGCATCTTAGGAGAGAAAACAAATTAAGCAAAACAAGAAAGCCCCAGAGCAGGCTGAATTCTATTTTCTAATATAAATCTACACAGCTATTTTTAAAAGATAAACCTGAAATTTGGAACTATTTACAACTTAGAACACAAAATCACAAGAAAACGCTGTATGAAGACAAAAAAGTGCTGGAATTCTCACTGGTGGGTAGAAGGAAAGAATATTTTCTCAATGGTCTCAAGGGGCCTTTATTGTACTTAAGCGAAAGCTAGACATTAATTGTATAACCTACTGCAGTTAAAATTTGGTAAAAAGAGTAGTTTACGCCTTAGAACCCCAGCACTTTGGGATGCTGAGGTGGGAGGTTCACTTGAGCCCAGGAGTTCAAGATCAGACTGTGTTAACACAGTGAGACAGTCTCTACAAAAAATACATAAGTTGGCTGGGCATGGTGGTGCATGCCTGGGGGTTCCGGCTACTCAGGAGGCTGAGGCAGGAGAATCGTTTGAACCCAGAAGGTGGAGGGTATAGTGAGCTGAGATCATGCCATTACACTCCAGCCTGGGTGACGAAGTGAGACTGTCTCAAAGGAAAAAAAACATTGGTAAAAAGAAGTTAAACCATAATCAAACAAATGAGTGGCCGGGCGTGGTGGCTCACGCCTGTAATCCCAGCACTTTGGGAGGCCAAGGAGGGTGGATCATGAGGTCAGGAGATGGAGACCATACTGGCCAACATGATGAAACTTCGTCTTTACTAAAAATACAAAAATTAGCTGGGTGTGGTGGCAGGCACCTGTAATCCCAGCTACTCGGGAGGCCGAGGCACAAGAATCGCTTGAACCCAGGAGATGGAGGTTACAGTGAGCCAATATCATGCCACTGCACTCTAGCCTGGCGACAGAGCGAGACTCCATCTCAACAACAACAAAACATGAGCTTGCTGCCGCTGGCTGGACACTCAGGGGTGACCACGGCTACTTTCTGCAAGGGTAGTGCCATGGCTCCGAGCTTTCAGGGAGTTTGTCTTTGAGAAGAACCCTCAGAGCCTGCGGGGTATGCACTATATACAGTCATCCTCATTATCCACAGATCCCCCATCTGCAAATTCATCCAGCTGCTAAAACTGTGTCATCCCCACGCTGTGTACCAGCAGCAGTTCTGCAGTCAGGCCTGGACCTGCGCAGATGTGATGATCCCAGCTGAGGCTGAAAAAGACAAGGCTCTGCCTGTTTCCGTTCCTGTCAAGTCTTTTCACGATGAGTGTCAGGTGTTTTGCCCTTTTGGGCTTTTGCTGGTGGCATCGCTGTCTAAAGTGGCCCCAGGTACAGTGGGAAGTGCTTCTGCTGCTCCTAAGTGCAGGCAGGCTGTGAGGTGCCTTACGGACAAAACTGGCGTGGGACGAGCTTTCAAACAGGCTGAAATGATGGCACCACAGACTACTACAGCTGGCCCTGAGTTCAATGTGAACACTATGCATTAAGTGAATCAATAAACGTTAGCTGAGGCATCTTTAGAACGAAGGTCACATAAAACAATGTTAGGGGCGATCAGCTGACGAAATGCTGTGACCCGAGGCTCACAGGGGCAGCTCCGCGCTGGCTCATTCAGTGTCCAGCCCCTCCACGGAGCCCCCGCAGATGACCAGCGCCGACTGCGTAACTCGTGGGGAGGGCCAATTTCTATTCTTTAAAGGTGGCAAGGGTTTTGGAAACCAGTCAAGCGATCTCACACCCGGTTCAGAGACTGAGTTAAATCACATCAATTTCAACAAAACAAGTAACGGAAACAAGTCTCAGTCGACTGAGACCAACAGGGGCGCTGCTCAGGGGAATACACTGGGCAGCGCAGAGTCAAGTAGAAGGTCTTCACAAAGTCTTTTAGTCACCACATCACACAGCTCACTGAACAAGCCTAATTAGCATTCAAACACTGAACCTGACGTTCCCCCGAACTCAACTGTGAAGTGCACCTTTCCTTTCCATGTGAGTACAAAGTAAATTTACACCTTTCATACGAGATGAAATCATTTCCACCACCAAGGTCTAGGATGAGACATGTGCGCTCACACCCACACTGGTGAAGCAGGGAAACACAACTGCTGCTTGTGTGTCCAGGTGCCCGGCGGTGCCCAACAGAGCCCAGCAGAGAAAAGTATCAGTGTGCAATAACACCAAGTGAGAGCCTCATTTCAAAACCTCCTAGGAAATAAGCAGTGGGAAAACAAGGAATGAAAAGCGAGGTCTGACATGAACAAGACTCTCTCATCAAATCTGTTGGTGGGTTTCTAGGACGCAAACTATTCATGAGAGTCTCCGGAGTTTTCTTTACAAAGCTTACTTTAACACTGGCTGTTTCTGATGGTGGAATGCTTTTGCTTCCTTTGTACTTTTCTGTTGCTCTATTTTGTTTTTTTACAATGAGCATGTATCATTAAAAAAATAGCACCATCCTACTAAAAAGTAAAAGAGATCGATTCTTGCAAACAACATGTAAAGCATCACATCAGCCATTTCTCCGTCAAGTGAGCCCATGTCGGGTTTGAGATGTCACCAAAACACTGCAGTTCCCACTGGAACTGGGGGCGGCAAGGCCAGGGCTGTGTTCAGTCAGTCTTGGCTTGAGCGCCAGTGGCCAAGCTAGGCCACGGGTAGAAAGACGTTAGTGACTGGGTGACTTCTACAGCACCTGCGAACACCAAACTGGCAGGTGAAAGGCCGTTCCCGAGCTGTTGGCTGGCTCTGAGAAGATAGCTGCTGCATGTTTCAATCAGAGACTAGCTTATACATAAAATTACAGATTGACTGGGCCATACTGCACTTTTATGAATAAGCTCATTCCTGACTGGCTACCGGACTTTTAAGAACTACATCAGTCAACAGATAATCAGTTACCTGTTTAGCCAAAGCTGAGTTTTTAAAAATCTCAGACTCACAAGACAGCACGCACCAGTCTGTCCCGCACTTACCCATCACTGTACACCAGTTTTGTTTTGATGGGGGGAGGGTGCTGATGTTCCAAAGCGCAGAGTATGAGAGTATATCCCAAGTTTGCAGGGAAGAAAACAGATTTGTTTTTCCTTCCCCATCTTTCTGTATTACAACTGATGTTTTTATCATGTAAATACAAAAAATTTTATACTTTTGTAATAAAAAACCAGAAAGTAGAGATGAAAAAAATGCTGCAAATCACCCTGCAGAGCAGAGGCCTGGTTCAGGGAGCGGTGCTTTGCGCTGTGACACCAGCTGGTCTGTCCGGGGTTGGCTAAGAAAGCTAACGGTGACGCAGGTCATGTCCACTATCAAGGGATCGGACCTCCAATCCTCCAAGGAAAAAAATAGGCCATCAGGAGTACCTTTCATCACGTATGAGAGCCCAAACCTCTATTCTGTTTTCTAGAAGGAACAGTATATTTCTCTTGGTGCCATACACAAACCACCAAGGAGTTCCCCTGGCTAGAGTAAGAAAAACTGCTGAGCGAGACCAAAGGCCCAGGCCCGGCACATCTAAGGAACTGCAGGCGAACACAGGTGACCACAAAGGAGCATAGGTGTCACCTGCCCACAGTGTGGAGCCTTCAAGGCCTGCCCCACAGACTCTAACAGAGGCTTACTTGCTTGCCTGGGCACCTTCCAGGAGAGTTGTGTTTGTTAAACGAACGAAGGAAGTAGTCCCACCAGGCGGGCTACTCACAAGAAACAGACAACAGCAGCAAGCCCCTGGGAAAAGTTAAGTGGTGATACTTTAAATACTGATACCGGAATTGAAGTCATCCCGGGAATCCCATCCACCTCTAGATTCTCGGGAGCTACCCATTCCTGAGGACACACAAAAAAGATAAAATTGAGGAAGTGTCATTACCTTGCTGCACAAACATGGAAAAATTCATTTGGAAGACATACAACTCATGTATGGGTCAATGAAATCATTCTAGGAGTTTTTGCTTCCAACAGTAAAGAAAAAAAAGCAGGCTTGCAGAAGCATCAGCCATTCTCTCTAGGATTTTACGCAACCTTTTAAGAGCTCGCAAGAACCTATCACACCTATGAGATAATCGAGTTCCACTAGGAACATTCAAGAGCTGCAACTGGTAGGCACACTGCAAGCTCGTATGAAGTTCAGCTTTAGAAGAACCAATCACCTCTGTCATCTGGTCCACCTTTTCTGAATCCAAAGCCACCTTTATCTTGTTTTCTGCCTTCTGCAATGTCCACACGAAGTGACCGATCGCCCAAGAGCTAATAATAAGGAAAAAATAGTGTTAAGTATTGGCAAAGAAAAGAATCTCAGCTGCTATGACAGAGAAACTGAGGATACTTACTGCACCATCGTATGTCAAGGCTTCCTTAAGGGAATCCACTTCATCGAATTCTACATAGCAGAATCCTGGAAAAGACAAGACCATGATTTCCTTAAGTAATTCTGGGTTAAAGATGTGGGAGGATCCTGTTCGTACTATTTCTCTACAGCACAACTACCACTCTGCTGTCTAGATGACAGTAGGCAGGAGAGCCTGAAGGAGTACATTTTACTTTCAGTAGACAAAACTGACTGGCACTCCTCCCTCTTGATTATAATCAGTCAGAAAATGCTAACTGAACATGCACTGAAATAGCAGCTGCGTTTCTAGAAAGCTTTCTTCTTGAATGTTTTAACCATAATATTAAAACCTTCCTCAGGCCACTGGCAACTGTTTTGACTTCTGAATGACTACTTAATCTAAGTGAGGATTCGATTTTACAGATTTCAAATTTGATATCCTAAAATGCTTTGAAGAGGCTTAAAGTGCCTGTTTAACTTACTACTCAGGTAGTTGATAGCAAATTTGCTTCACAAAGCGAAAAATATACCTTCGGCAACCAGGGCGGTCTTCTCTGAATGTTAATGAAAAGACAGATGGCCTGGGTTCAAGTACGTGTTACTGACAACCCATGTCTCTGATGCCAGATTCTGACACCGCCCCTTCCTTGCTGTCTGGAGTCTAAATCTAGGTGAATGACTCCCCAGATGCTCACACTGCACCCTGCATCCCCTCTCTCCCCAGCATCCTTGCCCTGTGTATTAACTTCATCACTGCACTTCATCTTCGAAGCCACTAGACCACAAGTGCTTTGAAGGCCTGAGTCCAAACTTGCCCTGTTCACTAACTGTGTGTAAAGCCAACTGCCTTGGCTGCAGGGATGTCCCCCCAGCTTTCTTCCCTAAGTGGACTCAACTTTGGGAATAATGGAGAACACTACCCCAACTTCACAGAGGCAGCAGGAGCCCCATCATGAACCTCATCCTCTAGAGCTGCACAAGTGAAGATGGTCTTCTATGAGCCAAACTCCAAAGCCTGCGGCGACTGACCCAGCCCAAAGGCTAGGCTCACCCACGCATTTCTACCCAAAGTTTAATTCCTAATGCCTGCTAGCAAGCAAACTGGTGGAGCTTACTTCCACAAGTGTAACTGACACATCTGCTTTCACTGTTTGATTACATACTCCATGTGGCTTCAGATTCTGAAGTCCAAAAGATTAAGAATGCCACCGACACACAAAACCTCCCAGGTCAGCAAGGCCTTCTCTACTGCTGGCACAGCTCCCCACCACAAGTCACTCCGTACTTGTCACAGATGTGCTTCTGGGTGGATCATGTGGACCAAACATCCCGGGACCTAGCATCACACACTTAAATACCAAGCACATTTCCTTCAGGAAGCCCTGCAGGCAGAATGCCGCTTGGATCCCTTCTTCCTCTTCCTCCCTGCTCCTGCACCCTACAGACACACCACCTCTGAAATCTCAGCCAGCCTTCCCAAGCACACTCTCCAAATTCAGAAACGCATACTGACAACACTAGCTGCTTCTCTTCTGGATTTTCTAATAACTGGATGCCTGCACAACCAAGAAAAATCTACCCGGCATTCCAGGTGAAATGTGCCTAAGAGTTCTCGGCTCTATTCCTCTCTCTCTGGGGAACTCCTTTACTGGCAGAGACAGGACTGCTGTAGCGGTCAGGCCCACAAACCTGGGCGAATGCCACATATTTCACAAACTACATTGTGTACAAAACATTTTCCCTTAAGTGAACTGAAGACCTGAGTTGAAGAGCTACATTTCTTTCGGCTACTTAGACAAGGCAAATGTTTAAAATACTTCCCTGATTAGAGGCTCTGGTTCACAAATCTGTTTTTATTTAGAACCCGTTCCCATCCTCCCCCACCCTTTACAGTCATATACAATAAGAATCTCCCAAACTCACCTTTAAATTTATCTGTGTCTTTGTCTCTGACTAGCCGTACACTCCTTATGCTGAGATCCTTAAAGATTGCATCTATGTCACCCTGAACTGTATTAAAAGGTAGATTTCCTACGTATGCTGTGTAGGGGGGCTCTGTAGGCAACTCCTTCTGGCTACGGGAACCATGGCCACCAGCACTGCCACGGGACCTAGAAGGGGAGAGAGACAGGATTCAAGTGTGCCCAGAGTCTACAAGCAAACCAAGTCAAGTTGTCTTCCACTGAGCCGCCTGGCCAGCGCCCCAGGTGAGGCACACTGCTTGAACATACCATAAGACTGTTACAGAGAATGGCCTGAGAAAGAACAAAAAAAGAAAAAAATCTGTAAGACGAACTCTCTCTCTGTCACCCAGGCTGGACTGATGTGGCGTGATCTCAGCTCACTGCAACCTTGTCTCCCAGGTTCAAGAGATTCTCCTGGCTCAGCCACCTGAGTAACTGAGATTACAGGCATGCTCCATCACGCCTGGCTACTTTTTGTATTTTTACTAGAGACGAGGTTTCACCGTATTGGCCAGGCTGGTCTCAAACTCCTGACCTCAGGTGACCTAGCTGCCTTGGCCTCCCAAAGTGCTGGAGCGTGAGACACCATGCTCAGCCCAAACATAACATACCTTGCTAAGACAACTGCTTCTCTCCTATTCACTCAGAATCTGCTATCTGCAGTATTTATACCCTAAAACCTAAGCAAATACCCTCCTTCACACACCGTGGTGCTGAGAAATACAGAAAGGGACTGTCTAGAAGTAATGCTGGACTCAGAGGAAGATTACTGAAGCTGCTTAACACATTCACACATAATGAAATGATTTCTCCTTACTGCCCGACTATGGACATAAGAATGTCCTAATACAGCCGGGTGCAGTGGCTCATCCCTGTAATCCCAGCACTTTGGGAGGCCGAGGCGGGTGGATCACCTGAGGTCAGGAGTTTGAGATCAGCCTAACATGGAGAAATCCCATCTCTAATAAAAATACAAAATTAGCTGGGCGTGGTGGTAGGCATCTGTAATCCCAGCTACTTCGGAGGCTGAGGCAGGGGAATCGCTTGACCCCAGGAGGCAGAAGTCGCAGTGAGCCAAGATGGTGCCACTACTCCAGCCTGGGTAACAAGAGTGAAACTCCATCTCAAAAAAAAAAAAAAAAGAAAGAAATCAAAATATAGTATAAATAGGTTATATCAAAATGACACTGCCAGGAGAACGCCCCAGGAAAGGCTTCAAGTTGTGAGCAGTGAAGTGCCAAGACAGCCGACATTTGTTTTCAAGCAGGTTACCATAAAGGGCATGTGTGCAGGTATACAGACAAGCGTTCAGCAAACGGGGCGCAACAGTCATTTCTGCATCCACCAGCGTCATCCAACTCCATCATCATTTCAACCTTATTGTAGATTTGAAAATTTTCAAAATATAACGTTTGGAAAACTCAGGAGGAAAAAAAAAAATTAAGGGAGTGATGTGTTTTTGAAACAGACATTTAACCCATTTCCTGTTTGCTCCAAAAATACTGTGCTGGCAGCCAGCTGCACTGTTTTTTCCTAAACGGGAAATGCGTTTAAATAAATGAGATCCTTCACAACAAAGACCTGCTCAACGTCACCCTCCTTGCAGGGGAAATATTAATACCCATCTTAGAGAGCAAGCTGGTGTTTCATCCATATACTGCTAGAAACATCATAATGGAAATTCCACTTCCTCCAGAAGATAAATTCCAAGTGTCTCAAATAGTGAACAAGTATTACTCATCAAAGCATTTTTATGAAGATGGGTTGACCAAGGTATAATCATTCTTTGATGGTAAAAAAGTTTTAAGTTTTATAATTCAGAAATCTGATACTTTCCAACTGGAAGTCCCACGTTCTGTGCTAAGACCACCAGAAAATAGGTTAACAAGAGACTTGCATTCTACCCGCCCACTTCCCCCACCTTTCCAGGTCTAGTAAATGCAACTTATTTTGCATTTCAATAACCTTTGCCAATAGTAGTCTATCGTTGCTATCTTCAAGGCCATAAATCCTAAAATATTTTCAATAAGATACTATTTAGGACTGGATAATAAATACATGAGATACACGCTGGGTGCCGTAGCTCACTCCTGTAATCCCAGCACTTTGGGAGGCTGAGATGGGTAGATCACCTGAGGTCAGGAATTCAAGGTAAGCCTGGCCAAAATGGCAAAACCCTGCCTCTACCAAAAATATAAAAAATTATCTATGTGTGGTGGTGCACGCCTGTAATCCCAGCTACTCGGCATGCTGATGCAGGAGAATTGCTTGAACCCGGGAGGCAGAGTTTGCAGTTAGCCAAGATTGTGCTTGTACTCCAGCCTGGCAACAGAGCAACACTCTGTCTCAAAATACAAACAGCAAAAGAAGAGATACAGTATAAGGCCGGGCCCTGGTGGCTCATGCCTGTAATCCCAACAGTTTGGGAGGCTGAGGCAGGAGGATCCCTTAAGGCCAGGAGTTTGAGACCAGCTTGGGCAACATAGTAAGACCCCATCTCCATTAAAAAATACAAAAAATTGGCTGGGCGCAGTGGCTCACGCCTGTAATCCCAGCACTTTGGCAGGCCGAGGCAGGTGGATCACGAGGTGAAGAGATCAAGACCATTCTGGCCAACACGGTGAAATGCCATCTCTACTAAAAAGAGAAAAATTAGCTGGGCACAGTGGAGCATACCTGTAGTCCCAGTTACTGGGGAGGCTGAGGCAGGAGAAAAGATTGAACCCGGGAGCTCGAGTTTGCAGAGAGCTGAGATGGTGCCACTGCACTCCAGCCTGGCAAAAGAGAAAGACTTCATCTCAAAAAAAAAAAAAATAAAAATAGAAGAAAAAAAGAATTAAAAAAGAGAAAAAAATAAAAAATGAAAGAAAAAAATAAAAATACACACACACACAATAAGCTGTATGTGGTGGTCCACACTTATATTCTCAGCTACCTGGGAGGCTAAGGTGGGAGGATCACCTGAGCCCAGGAGGTTGATGCTGCTGTGAGCCTGGGTGACAGAGACTGTCTCCCACTAGGACAAAAAAAAAAAAAAAAAAAAAAAAAAGGCCAGGCCCAGTGGCCCACCCCTGAAAACCCACCACTTTGGGAGGTGGAGGTGGGCGGATCACTTGAGGCCAGAAGTTCAAGACCAGCCTAGCCAACAAGGTGAAACTCTTGTCTCCACTAAAAACACAAAAATCAACCAGGTGTGGTGGCATACGCTTATAATCCCAGCTACTTTGGAGGCTGAGGTGGGAGGATAGCTTGAACCTGGGAGGTGGAGGTTGCAGCAAGCCGAGATTGTGCCATTGCACTCCAGCTCAGGCTACAGAGCATGACTCCATCTCAAAAGAAAAAAAAAAAAAAAAAAAAAGATAAAGTATAAACATGTGGAAAACCATAAAAATGGAGGGTGAATGTAAAAAAAAAAAAACGACTTTAAATTCATTACTCAACATTAAACATCTAGTGATGCTTCATGATGTTAAAAGATTCCCTTGCGTGTAAGCAGCTCACAACTGTGTAGAGCATATAAAACACGTCTATCTAGCGGGGCATGGTGGCTCACGCCTATAATCCCAGCACTTTGGGAGGTAGAGGCAGATAGGTCATGAAGTCAAGACATCGAGACCATCCTGGCCAACATGGTGAAACCTCATCTCTCCTAAAAACACAAAAATTAGCCTGGCATGGTGGTGTGCACTTGTATGTAGTCCCAGCTACTCGGGAGGCTGAAGCAGGAGAATCGCTTGAACACAGGAGGCAGAGGTTGCAGTGAGCAGAGATTAGGTACTTAAATGGTTTTCCAACTTTTTTGGTACTGACAAAAAATACGTAGTACATTATCACCTAATATACATGCATACATAAATAATAACATACACGTACGTGTACTAACTAAAACAGAGTCTCGCTCTGGCTGGAGTGCAGCGGCATCATCTTGGCTCACTGCAATCTTTGCCTCTGGGTTCAAGCAATTCTCCCTGCCTCAGCCTCCTGAGTACCTGGGATTACAGGCGCCTACCACAATGCCCGGCTAATTTCTGTATTTTTCAGTAGAGATGGGGTTTTGCCACATTGGCCAGGCTGGTCTTGAACTCTTGACCTCAGGTGATTTGCCTGCCTCGGCCTCCCAAACTGCTGGGATTACAGGCATGAGCCACCGCGCCCAGCCTATTTCATTTGTAAAAATGCTCGTCAGGTACCCACTAAACTGATTTGATTATTCACCTATAGGACATGACAGGCATTTGCAAAGCCTTATTCTAGATGGACAGTGAACACTAGGAAACGTTTGTTTTACATGGTTAAGGCATTTTTTATTTATTTTTATTTTTTAAAGACGGGGTTTCACCACGTTGGTCAGGCTAGTTTTGAACTTCCGACTTCAGGTGATCCGCCCACCTTGGCCTCCAAAGTGCTTGGATTACAGGCATGAGCCACCACGCTTGGCAGGTTAAGACATTTTTCAAAAATCTGTTCATAGAGAGAGAGTCTCACTATGTTGCCCAGGCTGGTCTCAAAACTGGCCTCCAGTGACCCTCCTGGCTTTGGCCTCTCACCATGCAGGCCATGGTCGGTCTGCATGATCTTTTTGAATGTGTGCAGATGTGCCTGTGAACTCAGTTACTGCAGAGGCTGTAAGACGGGAGGATCATTTGGGACTCCAGGAGTTTGAGGCCAGCCTGGGCAACACAGTAAGGGCCCGTCTCTTAATAAATAAAACATGCTTGAGATCTGACATTCCACATGCTACCAGCTCCCAGTCATTTTATGAAAAACTTCATGATTTTGTGCAATGGAGGATTTGATAATGATCTACATATAACTCACAATTACACAGTTTACGACGTTTACAATCTATTAAAAATTATTTAGGTAACCATAAAATGCCATAAACAGATCTCCATTTAAAACCTAGAATTCAAAGGCATTCAGTCATAGCTAACATAGTTCTTCTCTTCCTCACTTAATATTTGAAAAATAATTTAAGATCTAACTTACCTGCACTAAAGTACACTTCTATATATCGATACCTAACATTAATACTTTGCTAATATCAAATTTATCTTAATTTATAGCTATTTCACACATGATGCTTATAAGAACTAAATGTATTAGTTTAGTTCTGGGAACCTCCTCTTGCTTTAAAAAGAGCAAGAGGTTCATGGTGGCTCACGCCTGTAATCCCAACACTTTGAGAGACTGAGGTAGGCAGATTGCTTGAGGCCAGGAGTTCAAGACCAGCCTGAGCAAAATAGCAAAGCCCCATCTCTACAAAAATACAAAAGTTAGCCGGGCATGGTGGTGTGCACCTGCCGTTCCAGCTACTCGGGTGGCTGAAGCACGAATGCCTGAAGCCCTGGAGGTCGACTGCAGTGAGCCATGATGGTGCCACTGCTCCCAGCCAAGGCAACAAAGCCAAACCCTGTCTCAAAAAAAAAGAGGAAATTTAATAGGCATGACAAAGGAATAAAAAACATGTACTGGACTACTGGTATTATTAACAAATTATCCATTTTTCAGATGCGATGATGCTGTGATATTTTCTTACAAAAATTTTTCCCTTTGAAATGCATGCTGAAGTACTTTTAGATGATAATAGCATATACATTTGCTTTAAAGTAATCCAGAAGTATGTGGGAAGGGAGTGAGTCACACAGAGGTCACTTAAAAACAAGAACACGTAATCGATATACAGGAACGGTTACTGTACCATGCTTTGGTTCATGTTCTACATTTTCTACATTTTTCTGTGATACATTTTGCATATCCAAATAATCCAACTATACAAAGTAATCTTTGCAAAAACTGGGAAAAACTGAACACTAGGTAATGGGAAAACTGTCAGTTAAAGAAAAGAAAACTAAGCCCTTATCTGTTAGAAACATACTCAAGTATGAAAAGGCCAGGCGTGGTGGCTCACACCTGTAAACCCAGCACTTCAGGAGGCCAAGGTGGGTGGATCACAAGGTCAGGAGTTCAAGACCAGTCTGGCCAAGATGGTGAAACCCTGTCTCTACTAAAAATACAAAATTAGCTGGTGTGGTGGCAGGCACCTGTAATCCCAGCTACTTGGGAGGCTGAGGCAGAGAATCTTTTGGGCCAGGAGGCAAAGGTTACAGTGAGAGGAGATTGTGCCACTGCACTCCAGCCTGGGCAATGGTGTGAGACTCTATCTCAAAAAAAAAAAAAAAAGAGAAATCAAACATTGGTTCAGCCTAGAAAAGCTATCAGTAAAACTCACATGAACAGATACTAAGAATTTTATAAATTCACAATTAAGCAAAACTTAGCAAAGGAGGCATAGAAGGAAATATCCGTAACTTTATTTCATGTATCTACTAGAAGGCCACAGCACACTTAAAGGTAATATATTCTAGTCTTCCCTTACGTATCAACTGCTAATCTGGGCAGCATCCTAAAGCCCCTTAGGCCAATGAAGTATGTAAAGAAAAATAATCACCAAAAGAAACTATAAAAATAATTAAAGAAAAAATAAAATTGTCACCATTTGTGAATGATATTTTTACCTAGACAATCTGCAACAAAATAAAGTTAATGAAAGAGGTCAGAAAGGTCGCCTGACACAAGGCTTCAAATCCTTAGTATCTTCCAATGATGGGGATGAGCTGGAATGTAGTGGTGGTTCCTAGCTAGTGAGACTGAAGAAAAAGTTATTGGGTGGCTGTTCGAAGCTTTTTTTTTTTTTAAAGACTCTCCTGGCAGGCCCATTTCAGCCTTTTGCTGCTGCTTCTTCCTTCTGGTATGAATGCAGTCACGAGGCCTAAAAAAGTACCTGCCACATTTTGACCATGAGACAGTAAGCTTGAGGATGAATGGCCGTATACGCTAAAGACGGTAAATTTCTACTTCACATTCCATGTTAAAAATTCCAGATGGATTAAATATGCAAATTTACTTCTGTATATATACATATAGTAAAAAAATTGGAGAATATTTTTATATTCTTGGGGGTAGAGAAAGCCTTTCTAAACAAGATAATATACAAAACTTCCACATGTCAAGTAGTTATAAAATGAAGTTGGATGCAGTGGCTCATGCCTGTTATCCCAGTACTTTGAGAGGCCGAGGTAGGTGGATCGACTGAGGCTGGAAGTTCGAGATCAGCCTGACCAATAAGATGAAACCCTGTCTCTTACTAAAAATACAAAAATTAGCTGGGCATGGTGGTGTGCACCTGTAGTCCCAACTACTCAGGAGGCTGAGGCAGGAGAACTGTTTGAATCTGGGAGGCGGAGGATGCAGTGAGCCGAGATTGCACTACTGCACTACAGCCTGGGCAACAAGCAACACAGTGTCTCAAAGAAAAAAAAAATGAAGTCAACAGGTAACAGAGAGCAAGGTAGAAAATACATGCACAGTATGTCTACCAAAGTGTAATAATCCTACCATAATATATAAATAACTCCTAGTTAATTTAAAAATATGAACAGCAAATAGGGCAACTTAAGACTGGGCAAAGAATAAATAAGTCATTCACCCAAGAAGATGATCATATAAAATAATACCTGACTAGAACAGTAACAGAGAATGCCAATTTTAAAAAGGTACAACTTTTCACCCACCAGATTGAATATTATTAATTTTGCCCAAACATGAAGAGGATATAAGGAAATAAAAATTCTCAAACATTCAAACAAAAAGTTGAGCAGTCCATTAATGTGACAATAGCTTAAAAACTGACACCTAACTATAGCATACAATGCAGCCGTTTAAAAAAATGTTGTCTCATACTTTAACACCTAGACAAGCTTTTTTGCCTGCTTGGAGTTTTTGTCTCTATTTTAGATAAAGTTGCTGGAAATATATTAAATATGTAGACATTACTGGAGATTATTTCCAGTAGTACTAATGATAATATGACTGGATCTCAACTACAGTTGGCCTTCTGTATCTGTGCGTTCTGAATCTGTGGATAGAAAATATTTGGGAAAAAAAAATTCCACAGAGTTCTAAAAAGCAAAACTTGAATTTGTCATACACGGAATACATTTAATTCACACAAATGAACTAACGAGTAGAGACTGCGTTTGGTATTATAAGTAATCTAGAGACGATTTAAAGTGTGCAGGAGAATGTGGGTAGGTTATAAGCAAATAGTATGCAACTTTATATAAGGTACTTGAATATCCAAGGATTTTAGTATGGGTCTGGGTCCTGGAACCAATACCCCACAGATGACAAGAAACAACTATATATTTACTGGATATAACAGTTTTCTACTCATTGATAATATTCTTACATTCCTAAATATATGCACATGTTCACCTATATACACTATAGAATCTATAGATACATTGACATGCAAAGACTTCCAAGACGTAGTCTAAAGTGAAATAACACATTAGAACACAAAGTATAATATGAACCCACTAAAATTCAAAAGAGAAGGGAGGGAAGCAGGGCCTAATAAGGAATAGAGACAGACAAACCTGGACCTAGACAGATACATAACAGACTATTTAACAGTAGTTACCTCTGGGAGCAGAATAAAGCTATATTCTTTCTTATCTCTTTTTAAAACAATGAGCATATATTCATATATTCTTGCTTGAATAACCACAGGATAACAATATAATTAACAGAAAAAAAAAACAGAAGACAGAATTAGTTTGGAAAAGAAGGTAATTAGTTAGATTTTGAATATATCGATCATGAGTAGCTTATGGGAAACCCAGGTAATGGTCACCAAAAGAAACAAATGGTTAAAAGAGAATTAAGGTTAACATAAGTATTAAAAGATAAATGAAGGCAGCTGAGAATGTAGAAAAACTCTACACTCAATAGGTAAGGAAAATAAACTGAAAACAGTATACTTATGAAAACGCTATGTCATGAATATCAAGAGAGAAACCAAATATAGAACACTAAATTGTCTGCTTTGTATTTTTACTAAGTACTAAAGTTACATGAAATAAGATAAAACTAAAGAAGCAAATATGGACATGTCCAACAAAAACCTGCTTCTTGTCTTAGAACCGATGACTTTAAGACCAATATGGACGGTATTTGCACAATCTTTTTGTATCCCATTTCTTAATAAAATAAGCATGAGACTAAATCTACAAAAAGTACAAAAAAGGACATTTGAACTTCTACTAAATAAGGAAAAATATATGTAAACAATCCATTTGATTACAATCAATTTACTAACAGGTCTTAACAACAATACATTATACTTTAATTAAGAAATGAAAGGAAACTCACTAAGTTCTGTAATAAGTTTAAGATTCTGCTGCCGGATATTTTCAAACTCTTGCTGTTTTTTCCGCATATGTTCTTCAGTTACTGCACAGCGATCACATAATCCTGCTCTTAACCTATGAAACAAAACAAAGCATTTTTCATCCCTTAAAAGAAACTTCCCTATATTTGAATCCCAAGACTTTCATGAAGATTTAAGGAACTGACTTGGCAAATACGGTGAAAATAAGCAAGATTAATGATGTTATTATACCTTTAACATATTCTTACGTGGTCTGAAATCATGTTATACCACCATTTTCTTCAGATTGCAGTTCTGATTGCAATTCTATAAAAATCTGCCAATTTAAAACTCAATCTAAAAAAAAACTTATTTATTAAAGAAGCTGACCTTGTTTTAATTTATTATGGTCAAAATATGAACCCTGGTCCAGTAACAAGGGGCAGAATTATACCTGAAACAACTTTGCAGCTGCTTTGCTCAGCACAACATATCACACATAGTGAGTATTCCATAATATTTTTGATGAAAAATTAAATTCATCAAAATTTATTTGTTAATATTGGCTGGGCACGGTGGCTCACGCCTGTAATCCTAGCACTTTCGGAAGCTGAGGTGGGCGGATCATGAGGTCAGGAGTTCGACACCAGCCAGGCCAACATGGTGAAACCCCATCTCTACTAAAAAATACAAAAATTAGCCGGACATAGTGGTGCTTGCCTGTAGTTCCAGCTACTCAGGAGGCTGAGGCAGAAGAAGCTCTTGAACCTGGGAGGAGAAGGTTGCAGTGAGCTGAGATCGTGTCACAGCATTCTAGCCTGGGTGTTAGAGAGAGACTCCGTCTCAAAAAAAGAAAATAAATTTATTTGTCAATATTGTTGAATAAATAAAGGTCAAGAGATACAAGGGGGAAAAAGCCACCTCGTATTTTCCTTTTGTCATTAAAAAAATTATTATTAAAAATTCACAATGGATTATGTTAAAAAAATTATGAAATAGCTTTTACTAATTACTTGTGACTGTTGAAGAGAGAAATACATATATTGCATAAGCAGGTGAGGGAGAGGTATATTCCAAAATGTTAATAATAGTTATCTTGTAGGTAACAGTATTATGGGAGATTTTCTCTTCATTTTCCATATTTTTCAAACATTTTCCAATTTTATCATTTATCTAATCAGAAAAAAATATGGTTAAAAAAGAGACACATACCTCACATTAAGAATTCAGGAAATATATTCTAAGACAATAATTTCAACTCAATAGCTAAGTCAGTAAGATAATAAGTATTTAAGTGTTAGCTGAGTGTGGTGGCTCATGCCTGTAATCCCAGCACTTTGGGAGGTGGGTGGATCACCTGAGGTCAAGGAGTTCAAGACCAGCCTGGCCAATGTGTCAAAACCTCTTCTCTACTAAAAAAATACAAGAATTAGCTGGGTGTGTTGGCTCATGCTTGTAATCCCAGCTACTTGGGAGGCTGAGGCAGGAGAACTGCTTGAACCTGGGAGGCAAAGAGTGCAGTAAGCCAAAATCGTGCTATTGCACTCCAGCTTGGGTGACAAAGTGAGACTCTTTTTCAAAAAAAAGAAAAAAAAAAGATAATAAGTATTTAAGTGTCTGTGGAAGTCACAGCATGGTAGTATATGCCACAAATCTTAAAATAAATTACAGATATAAAACATGAAAAGTATAGAATGAAAGCAAAGCTAAATAAAAGAACACAGACTTTTTCTTTCTTTCTTTCTTTCTTTCTTTCTTTCTTTCTTTCTTTCTTTTTTTTTTTAAATGAGAAAGGGTCTGACTATGTTGCCCAGACTGGTCTCAAACATCTGAGCTCAAGCGATCCTCTCACCTTGGCCTCCCAAAGTATTGGGATTACAGGCATAAGTTACTGTGCCTGGCCAGAACCCAAATGTTTTTATACAAAAGTAAAACTCATATGAAACAATGTTGATACAGATGTAAAAATAAAAGATAGGCAGTCATATGTAGCATTAATAGAATTAGAATTTCTAGCATGAATGAACCAACAGCTAGGCATCATGATTTAAGTGAAATACAGTCTGAAGACAAGAATTAGATTAGGAGCCTTAAAATCACACTGTATAAAGAACACCATTTAAAAGGGCAAAGTCAACACCTGCATCTATTTTAACTCCTTTTCAAAATCTCATAAAATTACAGTAAAGATATATCTATATTTTAAAGACACAAACACATAGGGACAAGAAGAACTGAAGAGAAAACAAAACAAAAAAACAAAGGCAAGGCAGCTGGTGGACAAATAGAAAGTGAACTGAGAATGCTAAATCCTAAGCTAATGATGGGAAAAGTTGAGAATTGCATTGTCCAGTATAGTGGACACAACCACACGTGGCTATTTCAATTTAAATAAATAAAAATAAAAATTGAGCTTATCTGTTACAGTCAGTGCTCAGCAGCCACATGTCTGCTTGCTACCATATTGAACAGGGCAGATTTAGAACATTTCCATGATCACAGCAAATTCTATTAAACAGCACTCACCTAGAACCAACCTGATTTATGCTGTAAAATTCTCAAAAGGCTAAAAAATTCATTTAGGAATGACTGATTAAAAGCGTGTTTTAAGAAATTATTATACAAACATTCTCTCCTATATTCTGAGCAGTCAAGTGATTACCCCTTCGACATCCCAGCAGCAGACTGGAGGTTTAATCTTCAGACAGTCTAAAACAGAGAGTGTCTGATCTGGGAGCCGTGAGGTTCAGGTAGGAGTAGGAGTACAATAATGAAATGAATACACACACACACACACACACACACACACACACACACTCCAACCCCCCAAATTCTCAAGATTCCAGTCTAGGCCCTCGTCCTCTACTTGGCTCCAAGAACATTGGGAGCCAGCCCTATTATACCTTCTAGAAAACAGAATTAAGGAGTCTGCTCTAGGAAATCTGACCAACCTGACAGGAAAGACCTAAAAATACTGACATTAGGGTATCTTCAATGAAACAGACCAGCCAGATCACTCTAACAGTGAAACTCACAGTCTACAGTTCTACCCATGCCCTCAGAGCTTCCAATTACTTTATTCTCATCTCTTAAATATAACAGATAACCAAGTATCAAAAAGCATCCGAGAAAAGCTTGTAAATTATAAGAAACCAAAGCACATAAGACATTAAAAAAAATTAGGAAGACACAATAAGCTAAACAGAAAGAAAAAGAAAAAAAAACACACCATCACTATCAAAAACATCAAATTATAAAGAATACAGTAAGCCCTTAACAGCATTGATAGGTTCCTGGAAACTATGACTTTAAGTGATATGATGTATAACCAAGCTAATTTTTTTCCCTCACTGTTAAAATGAAACTATGTCAAAGTAAAGGATGTTATCTGAAGACTGCTGTAGATCATTTCTTTTAAATTCACAGTTTCCAAGAACCTATCTATAATGTTAAGTGAGGATGTACTATGTTCTAGAGGTAAAAAAAGATATCAAAACTATAAAATGAGAATGGGATTACCATAAAAGGAAATATTCTGAGAAGAAAAAAGAGACTTTAAAATTAAAAATAGTGTCCAGGTATGGCAGTTCTTGCCTGTAATCCCAGCATTTTGGGAGGCTGAGGCAAAAGAATTGCTTGAAGCCAGGAGTTCAAGACCCGTACAGGCAACACAGTGAGATCTTATCGCTATTTAAACAAACCCCCTGCAAAAAAATTAAAAATTAAAAATATTAAGATTTTTTAATTAAAAACTTAAAAATAGAAGGTAAGAAAGTAAAGTGAAGAAAATCTACGCAAAAAGTAATGTAAAAATGCAAAAAGAAAACAGAAAAGATAAAACTGGGGAATTATTCTAGGTCTATCATATAAACAAATGGAGTTCCTGAAAGAGCAAGGAAAGGTAGGAGAAGATTTGAGGCAGTGCAGGGAAAAGTGAAGAAAATCAAGAACACTGCCCACTCCTTAAAGGACTGAGAAGAAAAATCAAAAAACAAAACCCAAGTCTCCAGCACAATGGGTGTTAACAGATTCAAACAAAATAACTCATCATTATGAAATTTCTGGATGCTGCGGACAAAGATAAGAGCCCATAAGCTTTCAGAAGAAAAACAAATTTTAAAAAAGGGTACACAGAAAAGATAAATAATCAGAATAGAGACGGGAGGATTGCTTGAGGCCAGGACAAGCCCGGTTAACATGAGAGATCCCATCTCAAAAACAAACAAAGACTAACAACACTGTTTTGGTGGGGGACTGTGGGGAAAAAAGAACTCAGAATAGTGTGGGATTTCAACAGCAACATTAGAAGCTAAAAGAAGTGACTGGGAATTCTGAAAGAAAATTATTTCCAACCTAAACCTATATTCTCCAACTATTAATTCAACCAAAATTTTCAGACATATAAAAATCTCAAAAATGTTGCCTCCTATCATTATTTTTTTTTAAGCATGACAATGGTACTTTTTGTTTTTTTGGGTTTTTTTTTGAGGCAAGGTCTCAAAATGGTAGTAAGAGGGACTAGTGGGAATAAAGATGAAACAAGAATGGCCACAGTTAATAACTGTTGAAACCAAGTGATGGGTACACTGGAGCTGGTTCTATTATTAGGTCTACTTTTATGTATGTGTGATTTTCTAAAATAAACTTTTTTTTACGTCCCATACATTCTGTCTCAGAAGTCTACTGAAGGAGGCATTCTACCAAAATAAAGAAAAACAGAAAAGAATAAGTCCTAGATATATGAAAAAGGAAAGCAGTAAAAGGAACCTCTGATGACCACTATATAGCAGGTAAAGAAGACAGTGTCCAAACTGAAGCAGATCAGAGCCTCCAAAACAGATCTGTTCAAAAAGGTGAAATGACAGAGAAGATACAACCCCTCTAAACATCTTGATACATTTATATAAATGATAGAACGTTGTGGCTGGACTAGCAGTTGGTAAGAAGAACACTAAGCATATGAAAAAAAGGTCCATCATAAACACTATGGACAATAAAAATTTGCACAGGAAGAAAAAATTAAACACAGTTTACAGTATGTCTCAGCTTTGAACTGCATTTACATAATCATAATAAAATAAAAACTGAATAGTGATCTAACCAAAATTATTATACACTATATAGGAGGAAGAGGGAAATGGGAATGGCATCTATGTAGAAAGCAGTAAAAAAAAAAAAACCCACCTAAGTCAAGAAAAATTTGTAAATAGCAACATAAACATTTTTTAAAAGATTTTTGAGGTAAACAGCACAAAAATATGAAGAACTGAAAACAACTGCTTCTGAAGAAGGGAAAACTGGAAAGAAGGAGAATAGTGGATTTCTTTTTTATTAACCTTGAAAAACACTATTTCAATCTTTAAACTATGAGCTTCATGATAGAATGGACAAGGAAAATGTGGCACATATACACCATGGAATATTTTGCAGCCATCAAAAACGATGAGTTCGTGTCCTTTGTAGAGACGTGGATAAACCTGGAAACCATCATTCTCAGCAGACTGACACAACAACAGAAAATCAAACACCGAATGTTCTCACTCATAGGCGGGTGTTGAACAATGAGAAAACACGGACACAGGGAGAGGAGCATCACACACTGGAGTCTGTTGAGGTGGCTAGGGGAGGGACAGCAGAGGGTAGGGAGAGGTAACATGGGGAGAAATGTCAGATATAGGTGACAGGGGGATGGAGGCAGCAAACCTGTATGTATCTGCACATGTACCCCAGAACCTAAAGTACAAAAAAAACCCAAAAAACAAAAAAACAAAAATGATTAAGGGAAACAAAGATAGCAGAAAAGATAACCAGGGGCACTTGGCAGCTATCTTTTTTTTTTTTTTGACCTGGAGTATTGCTCTGTCGCCAGGCTGGAATGCAATGGCGTGATCTCGGCTCACTGTAACCTCTGCCTCCCGGGTTCAAGTGGTTTCCCTGCCTCAGCCTCCTGAGTAGCTGGGACTACAGGTGCCCGCCACCATGCCTGGCTAATTTTTTTTTTGTATTTTAGTAGAGATAGGGTTTCACCATGGCCAGGATGGTCTTATCTCTTGACCTCGTTATCTGCCCTCCTTGGCCTCTCAAACTGCTGGGATTATAGGCATGACCCACCGTGCCTGGCCTATTTTTTTTCATATTCATGTAACTTTTATTACAGTATACTATTAAAACTGTTCTATTTTACGATTATTGTTTTTAATCTCTGTGTTTAATTTATAAATTGGGTACTGTAAATATGCACATACACAAAAAAACATAGTATATATAGGGTTTAGTATTATCCGTGGTTTCAGGCATCCTATGGGGGTCCTGGAATGTATCCCCTATGGATGTGGGGGAACTACTGTACATAAAAAAGTAGGTTAAATTACAAATCGAAAAAAGGATGTTATTTTTACATATGCTAAAGAAGTCTATTCATGGATTGAATCCATCCTTCATTCACAGGATTTAAGTTACAATGTTTTTTATTATTTTAGCTCTTTCTTCACTGTGTAGCCAAATGTTGACTTTTTTTCTTCCTCTTTTGTCTCTCTCTTTTTTTTTTTGAGACAGAGTCTTGCTCTGCAGCCCAGGCTGAAGTGCAGTGGCATGATCACAGCTCACTGCAACTTCCGCCTCCTGGGTTCAAGCAATTCTCTTGCCTCAACCTCCCAAGTAGCTGGGACTACAGGAGCACACTGCCACGCCCAGCTAATTTTTTGTATTTTTTTTTTTTTTTTTTAGTAGAGACAGGGTTTTACCGTGTTGCCCAGGCTGGTTGTGAACTTCTGAGCTCAGGCAATCTGCCTGCCTCAGCCTCTCAAAGAGCTGAGATTACAGGCGTGAGCCACGATGCCCAGCCTTGTATTTCTACTTCTACAGCCAATCACCAATTCTGGGTTTCTGCAAGTCTGACCATGTTTTTTTCTCTGATGTGCAATGGTCTGTTTCCTCTTTGTAACATACTGTCTCTCTAATCTAGAATACTTCACTCATTCCTCTATTCCTTTTAGGCAACTTCATTATGCTTGTTGATTTCCTACTCTGAATGAAGGTCTGTTCTTTTGGCTGAAATTAGAAAGATGAGAAACATCAGTACAATTGTTTGACTTGGAATTTGGTAGAAGAGACATAATAAAAAGTAGACAAAAAAAAAAGAGAGGAAGTAAAATAAGTAGTATAGCGTATTAGAAGGTGGTACGTACTTTGGTGCCAGGCACGATGGTTCACACGTATAATTCCAGCACTTTGGGAGGCCGAGGCACATGGATCACTTGAGGCCAGGAGATCAAGACTAGCCTGGCCAACGTGGTAAAACCCTGTCTATACGAAAAATATAAGACAAATTAGCTGGACACAGTGGCACACACCGGTAGTCACAGCTACTAGGGAGGCTGAGGTGGGGGGTGGAGAGGAGGGTGTCTGTGTGTGTGAGCCGGGGGAATTGCTTGAACCCGAGAGGCGGAGGTTGCAGTGAGCCTAGATCACGCCATTGCACTCCAGCCTGGGTGACAGTGAGACTCTGTATAAAAAAAAATAAAAAAAAAAAAAAAAAAAAAAAAAAAAGAAGGTGATACATGCTTTGGGAGGAAACAAATCACAGAGGGAGATAGGAGGTCTAGCTAGGTTAGGGAACTTGGTGTAATTGTAAACAGGCTATTGAGGAAAAACTTCACTGTGAAGTTAACATTTGAGAAGAGAAGTAAATGATGAGAGGGATTTTTTCTTTTTTTTTTTTCCAGCTCTTGCTGCCCAGGCTGGAGTGCAATGGCGTGATCTCGGCTTACTGCAACCTCTGTCTCCCGGGTTCAAGGGATTCTCCTACCTCAGTCTCCCGAGTAGCAGGGATTACAGGCATGCACCACCATGCCTGGCTAATTTTGTATTTGCAGTAGAGACAGGATTTCTCCACGTTGGTCAGGCTGGTCTCGAACTCCCGACCACCAGGTGATCTGCCCGCCTGGGCCTCTCAAAGTGCTGGGATTACAGGCATGAGCCACTGAGCCTGGTTGGGAGTAAGTTTTAAGAATACCTGCAAGAGACTGTTACAGAGAAAAGAGTATACAGTATAAAATTCCTACAGCTGAAACATGCCTGGACTGTTAAAGAAATGTCAAGGAGGCCAGTATAACTTCAGTAATGTAAGCAAAGAGGAAAATCAGCAGGAGGAAAAAAAAAAAAGTCAGAAAGGTACTGAGGGGTGACAGCTGTCTAAATATCCGAAAAATTAATCATACGAAAGAGATTTATGATCTAAGGGAATAAAACTAGGACCAACGGGCAGCAATTCTACAGATATCCACCTACTATAAAGAAAACTTTCCAATTATAGTATTTAAGGAAGGAATGCGTTACCTAAGAAGGGAGTGATTTCATTTGTCACTGGACATGTTTAAGCACAGAAAAGATGATCACCCAGAAATTGGGAAGGTAATTTAAACACATGTTGAATAGATCATTAGATCAGTGGTCCCAAAACCTGGCTATTTCTCAAAACCACCTTAGCAGCTTTAAAAGGGAGGGAAGGAAAAAGAAAGAAAAAATATTTGCAAGTCCACTGAATTAGAATCTGCAGGGATGGGGCCCAGGAATCTGCTCAGAAGCTTCTCTCCACGGATCCTTAAAGCTTTAGATCAGGATGTCCAATCTTTTGGCTTCCCTGGAAGAATTGTCTTGGGACACACATAAAATACACTAACACTAACGATAGCTGATGAGCTTAAAAAAAAAATCGCAAACAAATCTCATAACGTTTTAAGAAAGTTTACAAATTTGTGTTGGGCTGGATTCAAAGCTGTCCTGGGCTGCATGCAGCTCGCAGGCCATGGGCTGGACAAGCTTGCTTTAGAACAAGGCACTCTCATCTTCTCCTTTCTATGTTCTTTTCATGTCTTATCCTTACATTGAGCCATTTTGTTAACAGTGGAAATCTACTGAGACGGATTACACTCCTCTCCACTAGCTTCAGTTTAATCACTTTAAGTATTATAGAAAATGCCTGAGTACTTAAAATATATACACTTGCCCTGCCACTCACTCTGGAGTATAAGAAGTATGCCTTGAACCTATGGAGCCATCCATGGCTTGTAATAAGTTTCATCATTAGCACTCATTACATGCTTAGCTCTCCTACCCTATAGCTGGGCCACCAGCTCTTCCACTCATGCTTGGCTTTTAAGTCTGGCTTAAATTCACAGCTAAGAGAAGAGTTAAATAAGGCTAACAGGCATTGATATTGATGCTGATCTTCTAGCTACACATGCAAGTTTTTCTTTTTTGTCATTCACTTTTCCTTATTTCTTACTGATTACTGGTCACATACATATAATGCTTTTTACAAGTTAAACTAGGAGCTAGTAAAAATTTAATTAAACAAACAAAAATGACTAGGTCTATTGGAACTGTTCCTATTTACCAATAATCTTTACTATTTTGAAAAATCATGTCACTGATGAAAAATGCAGTTTGTGTTATTTGAATCATTAATAAACATACTTGTATCAGTCACATTAATGATCACTTTATACAAAGGAACAAATATCTCAACAATTCATCTTTTAGAATATTTACATTCTGATACACTACAAATCAATTTTCTCTATATTGTTGTGATATTTTAAAAATAATTATGTATGTAGGTAGGTTACATTATTTAAACTTCATTTCAGGATAGTAAAAATTACATTACAAAAAATTTTTATAGGCCAGGCACAGTGGCTCACTCCTATAATCCTAGCATTTTGGGAGGCTGAGGCAGGAGGATCTACAGTGAGCTATTATTGTGCTACTGCACTTCAGCTTGGACAACTGAACGAGACTATCAAAAGAAAAAAAATTTCATAAAGGGAGGCTGCAATATGAGTGTTGATAATCATTTTTCTTTTTTGTTGAGACAGGGTCTCGCTCTGTCACCTAGGCTGGAGTGCAGTGGCATGATCATTGCTCACTGCAGCCTCAACTTCCTGAGCTCAAGTAATCCTCCCACCTCAGCCGACCGAGTAGCTGGGACTACAGGCACTCAGAAACAATTGTGAAGCAGTTTCTGCCTACTTAGAAGTAAAACTGGAATTAAAGCATTAAATCAATTAGAACATCACTACCCTTGAACTTCCACTACATCAAACACCAGAAAAAGATATCATTTAAAGGGTAAACTGACGTGATCTCACAATTAATGAAAATCTGTAAGAATAGATTCTTATTTTCATAAAGTATTCATTCGAAGGTGAGAGGAGACCGTGGGAAAGATCACTTTCAATCCCAAACTAATTACAGATGAAAAGTCAATGTACCCCTTATTATGGAGGACATCACTTCTTACTCAAGACCTAAGTGCCAGACTCACCGATCTTCTAAAACTTTAATGGTTTCATGGAGGACTTTCTGCTGCTCCCTCAGCTGTTGATTTTTGGTGAAGAATTCTTCTAGTCTTTGTGCATCTCTAAAGGTGAAAAAATAAATAAGCTTTTCAGAGAAAAATACTCTTAACAGGATAATTCTAAGAACTTCACCGTGTCTATATAATGAATTTCTTGTACCAAAACAAAACAACTGAAAAGGTGAGGTTGGAATATCCTGTAAATCTCAGTTCAGATTATACTAAAATTTTCTCTGCAGAGCTCTTGCATACATACCATAAAGGCATCATGCCACCATTGACTCAACCTTTGTCAAAATAACCATCAAAATGTACATTATTTTATTTTTCATATATTTAATGTAAATAATATTTCTCTGCTCACATCATCTCTTTCAATTATGAAGAACTCATACTTTCTATTTTGCTAATTTCTGTGTTGTTTAAAATGTTTACCTGGTCTTGCTTTTAAGTCAGAGTTTACAGTGAAGCGGAAAACACAAACCCTATACCCAGATGCCAAATGGGTTTGAGTCTAGCTCTTCATTTATCAGCTGTGTGACCTGGTACAATTAACCTAAACTCTCTGTGCCTCACAAAGTGTGCATATATTAATATGTACTGCAAAAGGTCTGAGGAATAAGTACTAATGCAGGTATTGGATACGGAACAGTGTAGCACATAGTAGGCTCTGTGTAAGTCTTTACCATTATGACTTTATAGTGAGAAAACAAACCTAACAAAGACAACTAATATTTTCTTCTACTTAAATCTCATTACCTTCCAAAGTTGCCATATTTTACCTCATCATTATTTTAAAAAATCACATTATTATAAAAAGTATGTGCATACTTTAATTCTAAGAAAATCTATTAGAAATTTGATTGGGGGGTTTTTCTGTATAGTTTTGAAGCTGAAAACATGGGATAATAATGTGATTCAAATACCTTCCCCCAGTCCCTTGAAGGGTCTAAAATATCAAAACAAATAAGAGTGGCAAATCGGTCTGTCATAAAAAGTAAATGTCAAAATGATTGTGTTGCTGGGCACAGTGGCTCACGTCTATAATCCCAGCACTTTGGGAGGCCGAGGCGGGTGGATCACAAGGTTAGGAGATCGAGACCACCTCGGCTAACAGGGTGAAACCCCGTCTTTACTAAAAATGCAAAAATTTAGCCGGGTGTGGTGGCATGCGCTTGTAATCCCAGCACTTGGGAGGCTGAGGCAGGAGAATTGCTTGAGCCAGGAAGGTGGAAGTTGCAGTGAGCCGAGATTACACCACTGCACTCTAGCCCGGACAACAGAGCGAGACCCCATCTCAAAACAAATAAATGGGCCAAGTGTGGTGTCTCATGCCTGTAATCCCAGCACTTTGAGAGCCAAGGCAGGTGGATTACGAGGTAAAGAGATCGAGACCATCCTGGCCAACATAGTGACACCCCATCTCTACTAAAATATAAAAATTAGCTGGGTGTGGTGGCATGTGCCTGTAGTCCCAGTTACTCAGGAGGCTGAGGCAGGAGAATGGCTTGAACCCGGGAGGTGGAGGTTACAGTGAGCCAAGATCTTGCCACTGCACTCCAGCCTGGCACCTGGTGACAGAGCGAGACTCTGTCTCAAAAATTAATTAATTAATACATTAATTTAATTAAATGATTGTTTCAAAGTGGCTAGAATATAGTGTCACTGGCAGCAAAACAGATGAGTAAAACAATTAAGTCAAAATGTCAGATATCAAATATAGGAGGTACTTCTGAAATTCTGTTGAACAGTTTATATTGATTGAAAAACCAATACATGTAAGAGCAACACATTCTTGTTATACAACAAACATAGTTATGGTAGCATGTAGAGACATCTGAGAACTTGAAAATAACAGACAGTAATACATTGTTGAAGCTTGTTAACTTGGCCATTTCTCATTTAACAAAAATAAATAAATAAAGTATTTCCTAATACTTGCAGAAAATGTATTTAATTTAGAAGGAACGCCAGGTTTTCACTCATCTATTCGGCAACTATAACCAGATAACTTGTCTAAGCCTGGGGGCATGATTAAAGTCATGTTCTAACACAGACTGTTAAGTGCCAACATCTATTCAAATTTAACATTCAACTTAAATAATCTATATCATAAATACAGTAAATATTAAATTGAAGATTTATAGACACATGCTGTGTCTGTAAATATATAGACACATATACACTGTCACTCTTAAGGAATGAAAAATTAATAGCAAAGGGTTTTTTCTTAAATGATGAACAGAACTCTGTGATAGTAATGAGTTATCTGATTTCCCCATATTCATAATTCCATTACTGTTCTATTTAGAATGATTCAGAGCATGACAGTATTTGTTTTAAAGCCAAACTATTATGTAGATGAATAACCTAAGTTAAAGTTAAAACTAACTTCAATTACTTCATAAAATATTCAGGTCAAGAAAGTGATAACATAATAAGCTTTTACTAATTGCAGAAATAATTTAACACGGTCTTTAAGAAAGCAAATTGATGAATTCCAAACAGTGCAAAAAGAGTCATGCAATTTCAAAAACAGGGAAGTATCTAACATATTAAAGACAGGTCTACTCTGGACCTCATCCAAAGGAAGAGTTATTACTATACCAATCACTAACTTCATTTCTAAGGCAAGCTCAATACCATTAGCAGCATTTTACTAAAAACCCAGTATCATTTTCCTAATTGGTGGCCTCTGTCTTTCTAAGGTAACTGACATTTTAAATATAACTGGCAAAGGAAGCTGGGTAAATCTTGTATTTGAAAATGTAACTGTAATAAGATAGGTAACAAACCCTTCTGTCTCTTTTACATACCTATGCACCACATACAATTTTCTCGTTACTTTAAAATAAGGGGGCAGAACTATAAGGAGAGATAGGAACTAACATGAATAAAATGGACAAAACGTTATGTTTGAGTTATACTCTCTATAAAGAAACTTTGTGATAAGGAATCAAAAGTATGAAAACAGTCCTGCACAATTGGAAATTTTTTTTTTGTCTTTACAATTCTTTAAATTTCTTAATTAAAAAAATTTAAAAGAAAACAAGGGTTCTGAAGGTGAGTACTCTATATTCTAAAATTTCTAAATTTCTCAGCAGCTAAAGAGAATTTTCTTAATATTATAAAGCTGGCTAAATATGGCAGATGTCATCTTTATTATTTCCTCAGCAGAACATAGTTATTGTTTTTCAGTAATGGCTGGTAATTAGGATGATCAGATTTGCTAGCTAATAAGATAGTCAATCAGTAATTAGTTGATATACACTGGAGAAAATAGATATACTCAGTGTACATAAGCAGTCTAAAAGAATCAGACTGATCAAGTTCAAGGGTAACTTTTCCAATAACCGCACAAGATCCAACAGTCAACAGTGCTATATTTCCACTTTGTGAATGCATTTGTGTAAAAAAAAAAAAAGCTTTAACTGTGTGCAGAGATACCTTTATCATCAAAACGTAGGTCTGAAACAATTAACTGAAGAACAAATATTAATAGTATCCATTTTCTAACTGCTTTTTCCAGGAATCCTTAAGGGCTGAGATACCTTTCAAATCCAGGTATTCTAACAATACGGAGATAAGACTGTATATTGTATACTGGGAAGCAGGGATTACAGTAATATAGATAAACCCAAATTCCTGGTCCCACAATACAACCACCTAATTTACTCTAGGGTTGGTAAATAAAGGATCCCTTTAATTATCTGATTACTTGGGGAATTTAGCTACTTAACTATGCTTCCAAAATGTATAACCCCAGGCTACCTGAGATGTACAGGTACAGAGTAATTACAATATATTTTAAAAGGTTGCTAAGAGAATCAAATACTTCTGTAAACTACACAATAAAGTAAGGCATTATTATCAGCTACTGAATAACCAGTTGTATTTCCATTCTTTAAAAAAGAATTTTGGTACATTATATTTGTACATATTTAGTAGGTATGTGTGAAGTTTTTGCTACATACATAGAATATGTAATGATTAAATCAGGGTATTTAGGGTAATCATCACCCAAGTATTTATCATTTCTATGTGTTGCATACATTTCGGGTTTCCTATTTTCAAAATAAAATACATCGTTGTGAACTATAGTCATGCTATTCTTCTACCAAACATTATTCCTTCTATCTCCTTGTAAGTTTGCACCCATCAACTGACACTTCACTTCTCTCCCACCCACACACCCTTCTCAGTCTCAAGTATCTATTATTCCATCTTCTACCTCCATATGATCTACTTTTTTAACCTCCCACATATGAGTAACAATATGTCTTTCTATGCATGATTTATTTAACATCATAACCTCCAGTTTCATCCATATTGCTGCAAATGACAGGATTTTATTTATTTTTATGGCTGAGTAGTATTCTATTGTGTATATATAACACATTTGTTTTATCCAATTCATCTGTTGATGGACTCTCAAGTTGATTCCGTATCTTTGCTATTGTGAATAGCGCTGCAATAAATAACGTTAAGTGCATGTATCCATTTGATATATTGATTTCTTTTCCTTTGGATAAATGCCCAGTAGTGGAATTGCTGGATCACACGATAGTTCTCTTTTTAGTCTGGCAAATTTCCATACTGTTTTCCATAGTAGTTTTACTAACTTACATTCCCATGAACAATGTACAAGGGTTCCCTTTACTCCATATCCTGGCTAGCATTTGTTATTCTATGCCTTTTTGATAATAGCCATTCTGACTAAGGCAAGATATCATACCTCATTGTGGTTTGGATTTGCATTTCTCTGATTACTAGTGATGCTGGGCATTTTTTCATACACCTGCTGGCCATTAGTATGTTCTTTTTTTGAGAAATGTGTATGTGCGCCTCTCTTTTGCCCAGTTTTTAATGGGATTATTTGCTATTGTTGTTACCCTGTTATTTGTATACTCTGCATGAGTCCCCAGTCAGATGAGTAGTTTGTGAATATTTGCTTCCATTCAAAAGGTTGTCACCTCACTCAATTCATTGTTTCTTTTGTCATGCAGAAGCTTTTACTTTTATATAGTCCAATCTGCCTATTTTTGCTTTTGCTGCCTATGTTTTTGAAGTCTTAGCCATAAAACCTTTGCTTAAAGCAACATTCTAGAGTTTCTTCTATTTTTTTCTTCCAGTAGTTTTATGGTTTTGGGTTCTCACATTTAAGTCTTTATCGAGTTGATTTTTGTATATGGTGAGGAATAGTTCAGTTTCATCTTCTGCATGCGGTTATCCAATTTTCCCAGCAGCATTTACTGAGGGGGCGTCTTTTCCCCCTGGGAATGCTCTTGGTAGCTTGTCTAAGATTACTTGGCTGTGATATACAATGTGGATTTATTTCTGGGTTCTCTACTCTGTTCCATTAATCTATATATCTTCATATTAATGTAATGCTGGTCTGGTTACTATATCCTTGTAATATATTTTGAAGTCAGGCAATGTGATGTTGCCAGTTTCTGTTTTGTTTTTTTTCTGCTCAGGATTGCTTTGACTATTCGAGCTCTTTTTGGTTCCATAAAAATTTTAGGAACTTTATTATTTCTGGGAAAAATGGCATTGGTATTTTGACAGGGAATGCACTGAATCTATAGACTGCCTTGGGAAGTATCATCATTTTAACAATATTAATTCTTACAATCCATGAGCATGGGAAGTCCATCAGTTTGGGTCTTCTTCAATTTCTTTCATCTATGTTTTGTAGTTTTCCTTATAGAGACCTCTTACCACCTTACTTAAATTGATTCCTAGATATTTGATGTTTCTTCTATTATAAATGGGATTGCCTTCTTGATTTTTTTCTCAGCTATGTCATTATTTATGTGTAGAAACACTAGTGACTTTTGCATCTTGACTTAGTTTCCTGCAACTTTACTCAATTTATTAGTTTTAGGAGTTCTTTTGGCTGGGTGTTGTGGCTCACGCCTGTAATCCCAGCACTTTAGAAGGTCGAGCCTGGAGGATCACTTGAACCCAGGAGTTCAAACCCAGCCTAGTAAACATAGCAACCCCATCTCTACAAAAGAATAATTTAAAAACTAGCCAGGCATAGTGGCACATGGCTGAAGTCCCACCTACTGGGGAGGCTGAGGCAGGAGGATTGCCTGAACCCAAGAGTTCGAAGCTGCAGCGAGCCACGATTGTACTACTGCATTCCAGCCTGGGTAACAAGTAAGACCCTAACTAAAAAAAATAATTAAAAAAAAATAAATTTTCCCCCTAAATATAAGATCTTCTTGTCTACAAAGCGGTACAATTTGACTTCCTCGTTTTCAATTTGGATGCCTTTTCTTTCTTTCTCTTGGCTGACTGCTCTGGCTAGGAGTTCCAGTACTGTGCTGATAACAGTAGTAAAAGTGGGCGTCCTTCACTTGTTTCAGTTCTTAGAAGAAAGCCTTTCAGCTTTTCCCGATTTAGTATAATGTTAGCTGTGGGCTTGGCACATATGACCTTTATTATTTTGAGGTTTGTTCATTATATGCTCTATTTTGTTAAGAGTTTTTTTTTTTTTAATCATGAAGAGATGTTTAATTTTATCAAATGCTTTTTCTGCATCTATTGAGATGACCATAAAATTTTTGTCTTTATACTATTGGTGTGATGTATCATGTTTGTTGATTTGCATATGTTAAGCCATCCTTTTATCACCAAGAAAAATCTCACTTGATAATGGTGTTATTACCTTCTTGATGTGCTACTGGATTTGGTTTGCTAGTACTTTGTTGAAGATTTTTGCATCTTCGTTCATCAGGGAGATTGGCCTGTAGTTTTTTAGTTGCATCCTTGTCTGGTTTAGCTATCAGAGTGATGCTGGCCTTGCAGATTGAGATAGGGAGAATTCTTTCCTTTTCAATTTTTTAGAATAGTCTAAAGAAAACTGGTATTAATTTTTTGTTAAGTTTGACAGAATTCAGCAGTGAATTTATCTGGTCCTGGATTTTGTTATTACCAATTAATTTTGCTACTCATTATTGGTACTAGAAATTTTGATTTTAAACAAAACTTTTAAAAAATGTATGATTTTTTGTTCAGGTTTTTTATTTCTTCCTGATTCAATCTTGGTAAGTTGTATGTGTCCAGAAATGTATTAATTTCCTCTAGTTTTCCAGTTTGTTAGTATCTAGTTATTCATAATGGTCCTTAATGATCTTTTGTATTTCTGTGGTATCAGTTGTAATATCACCTTTTTGATTCCTGATTTTATGTGGGTCTTCTCTCGTCTTTCTTAGTCTGCTGGGGTCTGCTTCTGGCAAACTTTTATAATTAGTGAAAAAAGGACCTAGGGATGTTCTGCAGGAGATGACTAGAATGAAGAGGGCCAACGTTTTGCAGTGAGTTCAAGAATAAGACAGCAAGTCAAAATACTAAGGATGGGAGAGAAGAAAGACAGAAATAATCTGAGTCTTTGAGTCACCTACTAACCAGTTCTAGAATGTACCTTATTTGGGCCTTCTATATAAAAGAAGATATTTTCCTTATTGTAAAGTCACTTCTGATTGTTTTTATTTTTCACAGTAAGAAAATATCCTACCTAATAAGATGTACATCCTAAATTCACTACTCAAAAAAGGCTAATTTGATTTTCTGTTTAAGTTAAAAAACAGCTCAACTAAGGGAACTAAAATAAACACAGCTCTGCCACAGAAACAGAGAGAAAAGGAGTTTTCTATGGTTAAGGAGGTTTTTAGTAACATCTTTAAGGTAGGAACATGTACAATTACAACAAGCCACTTTAAAATGCTAAGAACCAGAAATTTTCATTTTAAACACAACTTTAAAAATATATATGATTTTATATTCCTGAATCAACTAAGTTCACTTTCAAATTTGTTTCTAGGTGTAACAGAAAATTTCCCAATTTTCATTTTCAGATTATAATGGAGAAAACAACTGGTTTTTTGTTTTGTTTTGTTTTTTTGAAACAGGGTCTCACTCTGCCACCCAGGCTGGAGTGCAGTAGCATAATCTTGGGTCACTGCAACCTCTGTCTCCTGGGCTCAAGCAATCTTCCCACCTCAGCCTCCAAAGTAGCTGGGACCACAGGTGCATGACACCACGTCTGGCTAATTTTTTGTATTAATAGAAATGGGGTTTCACTATATTTCCCAGTCTCAAACTCCTGGGCTCAATCAAGTTGCCTACTTTGGCCTCTCAAAGTGTTGGGATTACAGGCATGAGCCACCATGCCTGGCCACATATGGGTATGTTCTGATGGGTGGTTAGTAATCCAGCTTTCAATTACAGCATTGGAAGCTTTTAGAATGTGAAGTAACTGAAGCCCATAGACACAGACTGTAAAGCAAATTATTATTAGTTACATGATAACTGATTTTTGTTATGTGTGCTGATATTCTACTCTGCCATCTGTTTCAGATTCCTGAATGTGGAAGCTCTAGAGAATCATGAGTAAAATCTGTTCCTAAACTTAAAAAATCAGATCTGATTTAGAACTTCATAAGCAAAACAATTCAAGGAATTGTCAAGTAATTTCAAACTACCTTAAAGGAGTCTTAAAATACTCATTTAGTTTCTAGTCATATGAATTTAGAAATCTCAGAATTATTATGCTCCCTGTCTTGTAGCATGTTAAAATCCAGGTGTTAATTATGGCTGAAAAAAGAATTCTGCTGACAAATCAAAATAAGACTACAGATCAACTGTCATGTTAATACTTTATCGGAAAAGATTACACATGTAAGTTGTATTAAATGTAAACATATATAATTAACTAAGGCTATGCGTAAATTACAAAATTATTTTTACTTTAGAATTTGAAAAAAAAAATTGCTGCTGACTATGCAAGGCCAATACTAAGTAGGGCTAATTTCTTTATAAATAAGACATTAAGGTCAAATAGGACACCAGTATCAACTACTCTGTAAATAACACATGAGTGTTATATACTGATACTTACAAAACTCGCTCCTTTTTTAGCTTGGTTACTTTTACTTGTAAACCTGAAAAGTAAAAAGAAAAGGTATTATTTCTACAACAGTTATCTAAGTTCCTTTATGAGTCAAATGCTACACTATTAAGTCATATCAGTCTGGCTTAATATCTAAAAATGAACCAGGTCTCATTAGTTTACAGTATATTCCCCTTACTTGTACCCTGCAGTCACAAAAGCATATCTGCAACATTATTCCTTTTAGTCTATCATATGACAGTCAAATGGAATAAAATTTTCCCCATCTAAAGTAAGTTATTTCCTTTCTAACAGCAGGGTAAGCATATAATTAGAAGTTCCCTATAAATGAAAGTCTATGTTCTGACATAGCCTGTGTATTTGCTAACAGCAATGGCGCTTACATAGGCACAAATCTGGGATTAAACTAGATTGTGGCAGGAAGTCCTGGACTATAAAGAAAAATTCCTTATGGAAAAGTACTAAAAAAAGCATGAATATTTTTGTCTCAAGATACCTATTACATGAATTTTTAATTTTAATTAAGTCTGACACAAAACATAAGAGAAGACAACTGCCTATGGTAGTTACTGAGAAGAAAACAGACTGACAGGCATTGAAACTGCAAGGAAGGATATGGATACGACAGGGTGACAATTCTAATTTTCATGAACAGTAATTAACAAAAGGAAAAAAAAGTCATTGAACAAATATGAAAATACATACATCATTAGCAACTAAAGTCAAATCAAAACAAATACTTAGCAAAACTGAAAAAATTATAATACCCAATATTCATTTAAAAGTGTTATTTAATCAAAGATTAAAATAGTAAAAATCTAAAAAAAAATTTTGTAGTCGAATATTGCTTTGCCCTCTATTTACTTTATGCTCCCTATTTTCTGCAATGTGATTAACATAAAGGGGAAAAAAGCCCTCAATATTTGCTCTTTCTCACTCAGTGCTTTTACTACAATTTACCCCATTATAGATCTACTCAGGAATTTTTGTTTAGTGGCAGTTAGTTAACAATAAATAGATATTGACTGATTCCTGAAGAATCAAAGAATACTTACTATGTGCCTTTGGTAGTTCATAGATTCTATCAAGTTAGAAATTTAGAAAAGTTTTTCATACAATGTGTATAGGAACATTAATATATTTATCATTTCTAAGAACATAATATTTCTCTGTTTAACTTAGTACAATCTTTTGGACAACGTAATTTAGACAAATATAAATTTTAAAAACAAACCTATACATTTCCCAACCATGGTAACATAGACACTGATGAAGAAGTCATCTCCTCTTATTGCCTTCCATGGTAATGATTTAATGCCAGGAAATCTGGATATCGTGGAAAAATAAAGGCCCCAATTTTTTGGATGTTAACATTTTTTCCCTATGTTTCAAAGTTCACCTTTAGGAAACGTCCAACTGATATGACACATTTTACCTTCGAGTCTATGCCCTATAATTTGAATAAAATGTTATAAATAAGATGGTGAAAAACATGTTATGGATAAACCTGTACTTGAGTGTTCACAGCAGTCTTATTCATGATAGCCAAATATCAGAAACAACCCAAACATCCTTCAATGAGTTGTTAAAAAACTAAAACCTGTGGTGCATCCATGCATATTTTTTTCCCTTCTCAATAATGTGTGAAATTTTACTTGACAAATTTTTGTTTTTAGTTTTGGCTGACTTCTAAAAATCAGTTCTGCCTTTAGAAGTGAAAAGTGCAGCCAAAGATGAAATGGATTCTTGCCGTAAACCATTTTAAGAAAAGAACAATGAGATAGAAAATCCATATAAACTTCAAAGGAAAATTCTTGGGAAACAGGGGAAGAACTGCTCTTTTATCTTATAAGCATTCAACACCTGTGAGGCATTTGTTCTGTCATGCAGATCACCCTGAAACAGGTTTACGTGTGTGTGTGTGTGTGTGTGTGTTTAAATTTTAGCATTTGCTATTCACTAAGTCAATTAGGAATCTACAATTAGAACCCCTATAAAGTGTGCTTTAATCCTGCTCCACACCCATCGGAAGGAATGAGGCTACACAACAATGTAGCTCCTGTATGAACAGGTAATCTGTTCAACAAAGTTTCTGGGATTGTAACACCGGCAACCTAAGATGCCTATTGAAGAAACAGTGCTCACAAGACCAAGCACCGTGCTATAATTAACCCTATACCCGCTCATACATGAATTTTGGAGGAAATGAAATAATAAGGTCCTGTATATTATAATACACAAAACAAATTTAAGAGTTAAGAAATGAAGCAAAAATTCAATTTGTTATGCATAAACAAAAATCACTGCTATGCTAATTCTTACTTTAGTTCTCTACCCAGAACCATATATAAAGTATGTATTGTCACTTTAAATAAGTTATTTATGGTTCTGAATTAAAAATGATAAACCTAATATTACCGTTCTTGACAAGTGGGGCTTTATATACAAATGAAGTAATTAAACTTCTACCAAAACTAATACTGCTAGCATTTCTATAATTGCCTAACAAATTATTTCAATTCCAAAGCTATATTTAAGGTATGCTCACTGTGCTTAAGATTTAATTACCCCAAAATGGGTAAATTAACTTTTGTGGATTTTATTGTTTACAGATGTGAATGCAAATAAAAAATAAAGGTATGAGAGTTACTGATAATATTCTTTTTTTTTTTTTGAGACAGGATCTGTAACCCAGGCTGGAGTACAGTGGCACAATCACAGAATACAGTAGTCTTGACTTCCCAGGCTCAAGTGATCCTCCTGCCTCAACCTCTCAAGTAGCTGGGACCACTGGCATGCACCACCATGCCTGGCTAATCAAAAAAAATTTTTTTTATAGAGACAGGGTCTTGCTTTGTTGCCCAGGCTGGTCTCAGACTTCTGGACTCAAGTAATCTTCCTGCCTTGGCCTCCTGAAGTGTTGGGATTACAAGCATGAGCCACTGTGCCCAGCCTGACAGCATTCTTAATGAGTGGGACAATTCCTTTCATTGTTAATTTGTGTAGTCTTAATGTAATGTTCTCTTCTCAGAATTTTTGATTCTATTTATAGAAAATAAATGGAACAATTCAAAAATGAATCAAGAAATATTCATCCTGCCCAATTAGCGCCTCCAAACTTTCCCATTTCTTCAAGGCATTCCAACTCTGCCTCACAAAACCTGCCTAGTTTTCTTTGAAACTGATGACCATATTTACTAGATGCAGAAAACATATTAGCTAGATGTTAACAGCAGAAACTGGCATAGACAAAAGACCATTTATTAAAATAGTGGTATTCTGAAAATAAACCTTTTAAATTCCATTTCATTATTTGTGCTTTTAATAATAAACGATATTGAAAAATATTTTTAAAGGCAATAAAATTTTGTACCCAAATAAATATACTTTATTTAAGACTTTTGAAATTTAAAGAACTCTGAAGTTTCCATTAAATTCTCTGAGTTCTGAATTTAAAGCATAAAGATTATATATTATCAGTAACAATCTGTTTGTTACAAAAGGAACATAAGACACTAGAATGAACAATCATGAAGAGATACAATTATTTTAGAGTTAAAGGATACAAAAATTTGATCACACATGTCTCCAGAATTTTTCAACAAAAATGGTCTAGTTTTCATATTGCTAGTCTCCAACAGAAATTAGGACATTTTGCTTATTCTTTCCTAGTTTTAAAAGACATGCATGGCAGGGCGCGGTGGCTCATGCTTGTAATTCCAGCACTTTGGGAGGCTGAGGCAGGAGGATCATGAAGTCAGGAGATCTAGACCATCCTGGCTAACATGGTGAAACCCTGTCTCTACTAAAAACACAAAAAATTAGCCGGGTGTGGTGGCGGGCACCTGTAATCCCAGCTACTCCGGAGACTGAGGCAGGAGAATTGCTTGAACTTGCGAGGTGGAGGTTGCAGTGAGCCGAGATCACGCCACTGCACAACAGCCAAGGCAACAGAGTGAGATTCCGTCTTAAAAAAAAAAAAAAAAAAAAAAAAAGACATGCATGCAGTTTATTATATTGTTGTCATCAGTGCACATACTGTCATATTTTGCTATTATTTTATCATGTTTTGGCAAAAGAGGCAAAAAAAATTCTAAACACATGTAGCAGAGCATGGGTAGATTTCTGTAGCTAAGTAAAAACTATATATTTCAAATATTACCATTCATAGCATTTCTCTTTTATTTTTTACGAACATGAAGTTTTAAAAGTAATGAGTCAATTTTGATTCCTATATATACCTTAAAACCTGCAAAGTCCAGATAAGTCCATGTTTGATGTCTTTCAAACAGCTTCTTATACTGGTTTCTACAAATGGATTCTCCACCTCCTTCAAAAAATTAAGTTCCCTTTAGGTATGTCTTTAGTATTATCATACAAAGAATCTAATTTTATATGGAACTATGTGGAACACATTGACACAGGCATGGCCCAAACCAAAATGTTTTTAAATGACGTATTGACTTAAAAAATAGTACTTACTCATTTAATACCTTTACAAATCCGTAAGTGATTTGAAATTGGGAAAGTGGTATGATCAATATAATGTACCAAAGATCATCTTCTCTTACGAGCTCATATATCCAATGCCTAACATTCATAAAACACATGGATTTTACCATATACACCAACAATTACTGTATTCCTCCCTTAAAGTTTTGCAGAGTATACAAACTAACTTTTGTGGGAATGTGATTAGAACATAACCATGAGGAGTATACATTTTTTTTATTTTTTTCAGATGGAGTCTCTGTCACCAGGCTGGAATGCAGTGGCGCAATCTCGGCTCACTGCAACCTCTGCTTCCCCAGTTCAAGCGATTCTCCTGCCTTAGCCTCCCAAGTAGCTGGGACTACAGGCAAGCGCCACCATGTCCAACTAATTTTTTGTATTTTAGTAGAGACGAGGTTTTACCGTGTTGGCCAGGATGGTCTCGATCTCCTGAACTCGTGATCCAACCCCCTCGGCCCCCCAAAGCGCTGGGATTACAGGCGTGAGCCACCAAGGAGTATACTCTTTAAAAGAATTATCTACTACATAATATTTGCAAGCTTTATGTATTCTATAATTTGATAAATATGGCATGTTGTTCCTATTAAAGAGTATATTATCTGTTTTCTTGATGCTTCCTCACTGTAAAATAGGGATCTCACGAAGATCCTGTAATACCAAAGAACAGGAAGAAGAAATCTGTCAAATATTTTATTTCTATTAAATTAATAGCCTATAAAAAGCCAAGTGCAGTGGCTCACATGTTATCCCAGCACTCTGTTTCAAGACATAAAAAACAAAAATAGAAATGGAGGGTTTCAACAAAGTTGTAGAACATAAAATCAACTCTCAAAAACCAGTTGTATTTCTATACTTTGGCAATGAACAATTTGAAAAGCAAATTAAGAAAACAATTCTATTTACAGTAGCATCAAAAGAATAAAATATTTAAGAATACATTTCACCAAGGAGACAAAAAACTTGTACACTGACAATTATAAAATGTTGCTGAAAGAAATTATAGAATGACCAGGGCTCATACCTTAATCTAGCACTTTGGGAGGCCAAGGAGGTCAGAGTACTGCTTGAGCCTAGGAGTTGAGACTAGCCTGGGCAACAAAGTGAGACCCTCATCTCTATAAAAAATAAATTAGCCAGGTACGGTGGTGCATGCCTATAGTCCTACCTACTCTGAAGGCGGAAGTGGAAAGATCACTTGCACCCTGGAGTTTGAGGCTACCATGAATCATGACTGTGCCACTGCACTCAGCCTGGGCAATGGGGCAAGACCTCATCTCTAAAAAGTAGTAATTAAAAATTTAAAAATCTTAAAAAGGGGGCTGGGCGTGGTGACTGGAACCTGTAATCCCAGCACTTTGGGAGGCTGAGGTGGGTGGATCATGAGGTCAGGAGTTCGAGACCTGCCTGACCAACATGGTGAAACCCCGTCTCCACTAAAGATACAAAAATTAGCTGAGTGTAGTGGTGTGCACCTGTAATCCCAGCTACTCAGGAGGCTTGAGGCAGGAGAATCACTTGAACCTGAGAGGCAGAGGTTGCAGAGAGCCAAGATCGCGCCACTGCACTCCAGCCTGGGCAACAGAGCGAGACTCTGTCTCAAAAAAAATAAATCTTAAAAAGATATATAGAAGACACCAATAAATAGAAAGGCATCCCATGTGCATGGACTAGAAGACAATATTGTTAAGGTGCCAATACCATCCAAAGCAATCTACAGATTCAATGCATTCCCTATCAAAATCCTAAAGACATTTTTTTGCAGAAATAGAGAAATCTGCCCTAAAGTCAAGGCAAGATGACAATCTCTTCAGCAAGGCACATACCATTTTACATAATCTGGATCTATCTACATTTCTAGCATTATATCCTATTCACCTCCCCAAAAAACTCCCACCTTCCATTCCATTTCCTTTTAGAACTAAACCAAACCATCCACAGTTCCTTGAATAAAATCAAACTCTCATCTGCAAACTTTTGCATGTGCTATTCTCTCTACTCAGAAAATTCCCTCCCCTCCCACCATCTTCTTTGCCTGGCTAATTAGACTTAATCAGTTATCAAGCCTGGTCCAACATCAACCATACACAGTTCCCCATGCAAACATACACACCCTCAGTTCTTCCTTTATGTTCTCAGGTAACAACATAGTAACTGTATTAAAATTCTAGACTAGAAGTTCCCTTAAAACTAGTGCTATATATGATTCATTCTTATTTATAGTAAGTGCCCAAAAAACATTTCTTGAACATTTCTTTGTGTCTCCATGAACACTGGCGCTTGAAAGAGTATTTTTGGGGTTGTTCATACTTCAAAACTCATTAATTAATGATAAGGAGTATTACCAGTAGTTTTGCCAGAAACTAAATTTACCAAAAGTTATAATACAGACCGACATACTACCCTTTAAATTCAGGTGGATTATGTTTTAATAGTACTTCAGTGTAATGTTACAGCTATAAAGCACTGCAGTATTAAACTTATAATAGGTAATCAAGAAAAAAATGTAATATAAAGCATTTCTCATACATCAGGAAAGTATGTTAAAGTTACAGAATTAAAATATATTAAAACTTAGTATCAAATCTTGAGCTTAGCTTCATAGAGTATTTTTTAACACAAATAATATTTACTCATCTCAACCACAATTGCTTAATCCTCTATATACTCCCTGCAATTCATAAAAACCTTTTAGCTGTTATTTCACTGTACTGTAATTATCTGTTTACATGACTCTGCCTCTATTAAGAGTGCAGGCTTTCTGAAGGTAAGCTGCCATTCACTTTTGTATTTCAGTGCTTAGCAGCAAATAGATCCCTATAGGTTTATCAAATGACTTACATAGTATTTTTATGTCTATATCCTGCAAATAATTTTATAGAAGAAAATTAAATGTAGAGGTTGGTAATTATGCTAAGATCACAGAGCAAGTGGGTAAATGAAATCAGCATTCAAATCCAGGTCTTCAGTCAACAAATTCTATACCTTTTTCACTGTCTCATACATATTACCGCAAGTAAATAACAACAAGTTGTATACAAATTATGTCCTGTGGTAGTTGCCTGTGGTTAAAAAGTACCAATTTGACCATAAAAATGAATCACAAAAACTATAATTGTAACTATTCTCTAAAAATGAGATCAGGCTGGGCGCAGTAATCCCAGTACTTTGGGAGTCCACGGCAGGAGGATCACCTGAGGTCAGTTTGAGAACAGCCCGGGCAACATAACGAAACCCTGTCTCCACAAAAAATACAAAAACTAGCTAGGTTTTCTAAGTTGAAGGATATGTTTAAAACAAACAAACAGCAACAAAAAGAAAAAACAAAAAACTAGCCAGGCATGGGTGTACACCTGAAGTCCCAATGACTTGAGGAGATAAGGTGGGAGAATCACTTAGGCCAGAGAGTTTGAGGCTACAGTAAGCCGTGTTTGCACCACTGCACTCCAGTGTGGGTGACAAAGTGAGACCCTGTCTCAAAAAGAAAAAGAAAAGAAAATCAGCTGGGCACGGTGGCTCAAGTGTGTAATCCTAGCACTTTCGGAGGCTGAGGCCAGTGGACTACTTGAGCTCAGAAGTTCAAGACCAGCCTGGGCAACATGGCAAAACCCTGTCTACAGAAAAATTACATAAAATTAGCTGGACATGGTGGTGCACACCTGTAGTCCCAGGTACCCAGGAGGCTAAGATGGGAGGAACACCTGAGCCTGGGAGGTAAAGGCTGCAGAGAGCTGTGATCATGCTACTATACTCCAGACTGGGCAACAAAGTGAGACCCTGTCTCAAAATAAATAAATACATAAATAAATAGATAATGAGATCTTTGGGCCAGGCACAGTGGCTCACATCTAGAATCCCAGCACTTTGGGAGGCAGAGACAAAAGGAACACTTGAGGCCAGGAGTTCAAGACCAGCCTAGGCAACATAGTGAGACCCTGACTCTACAAAATATAAAAAGTTAGCCAGGTATGGCAATATGTGCCTATGGTCCCAACTACAGGAGGGAGGCTCACTTGAAAATGGGAGGTCAAAGCTGCAGTGAGCCATGATCACACCATTACGCCCCAGCCTGGTGACACAGTGAGACCCTGTCTCAAAAAAAAAGAAAGATAACTTGGAACTTACTTAAAGATGGTCCTTAAATGTATAAAACTCAACAGTGGACTGAATAAAGAAAATGTAGTACATCTACATCATGGAATACTATGTATCCATAAAAAAGGACAAAATGATTTCCTTTGCAGCATCATGGATGCAGCCAAAGCCATTATGCCAAGCAAATTAAAGCAGCAACAGAAGTACTGCATGTTCTCATTTATAAATGGGAGCTAAACATTTAGTACACATGGATACAAAGAGAACAACAGATAAAGAGACCTACATGAAGGTGGAGGGTCAGGGGGTGGGAGGAGGGTGAGGACTGAAAAACTACCTAGGGGGTACCATGCTCACTACCTGGGTGATGAAATCATTTGTACACCAAACCCCAGCAACATGCAATCTATCCATGTACCAAACCTGCACATGTACCCCTGAACCTAAAAGTTGAAAAAGAAAAAATAAACGAAACTGTTATAAAAAAGGTAGTTATTGCCACTACAGTCTCAACAAAATACTTCTGTAAGTATTTAAGAAAAGACTTTACCTTGTACTTCTCTGTCATGATACTCTTTCAGTTTTGTCCAAAGCTCCTTAAAGTCACTAGATACATCTGCAGAGTTAGGGCTTCCACAGCTGCTTCCCGAGATGTTCATCTTGCTTAATATGCTACACACTGCTACTTGTTTAATATTTTCTGACCTTTTCCGTTACATTATAGAGGTATCAAGTTGTCTCTGGACAGGTCAAATACCTGAAATAACAGATTGCAACATAAACGAACTTTGCTTTTACCTTTATGTACTTTGAATTCAGGATGAAACAAAAGTCCAGATATCTTCAAGTTTTCCTTATTTACCTATAATCAATCATTTTTAGAATTTGGTAAGAGAAGGAAAGAATAAGGAAAGAAGATGACAATGGTGAGAAAAGTCCTGACTTCAGTTATTTGGCTATATAAGGTACATTTTCAGGCAAATTTTCTTATTCCTCTTAGAGAAAGAAATTATCTATCATTACATTAAACAGAAAGGATTCAGATACTGAGACATCTTTATCATTCATGGTCAATATTAATGTACCAGTATAAAAGCATTTATTGTTTCAGCTGGGCGAGATGGCTCTTGCCTGTAATCCCAGAACTTTGGGAGGCTGAGGCAGGCGGATCACCTGAGGTCACGACCTGAAGACCAGCCCGACCAACATGGAGAAACCCTGTCTCTATTAAAAAATACAAAATTAGCTGGCTGTGGTGGCACATGCCTGTAATCCCAGCTCCTGAGACAGGAGAATTGCTTGAACCCAGGAGGCAGAGGTTGCGGTGAGCCGAGATTGTGCCAGTGTACTCCAGCCCAGGCAATGAGAGCAAAACTTCGTCTCAAAAAAAAAAAAAAAAAAAAGTTTAATGATTAGCAAGTCTACTAAACCTTCTTAGCCAATGCAGTACCTTTTCTAACAAGTGCACAAACTGATTGTTCCTTGCTAACCATTTCTTGAGGTCTCTGATGAAAGGGCTGAAACAGTAATTTGGAAGGGAGCAAGAATATACGTGAAGCCACTTGGTGAACTGTAAAGCACTACAAAAATAAACTATCAAGCTTTGCAAAAATTGTGATTAGACTTTTAAAACATAATCAGCAGAAACTAAATATGAACTGGATTTTAGATTATTAGGGAATTATTAATTTTCTTGGGTATGATAATGATGTGGCCATTTTTTAAAAGAAAGGTCTTATCTGTTAAAGGGATATTTCCTGAGACATTTATAGGTAAAGGGATATATTTTCTGAGATTTACTTGAAAAAAAGTCAAGCTAAAACAAAAATGGATGTTGGGTGAAGAGCTGAAACAAAGGTTGAACTTCGACAATTACTGAAGCTGGGTAATGGATGGGTATACAATGGGGTTCATAATTCCAGTATTTCTTTCAGGTACGTTTATCTCTGTAAGAAAGTTTTTGAAAGTAGAATTAGGTGCGCCGCATTAGTATAGTTTTGTTTCCAAAGAGGTTTTCATTCGAATTTTTTTTTTTTTTTGAGATGGAGTTTCGCTCTGTTGCCCAGGCTGGAGTGCAGTGGGGCGATCTTGGCTTACCTCAACCTCTGCCTCCCAGGTTCAAGCGATTCTCCTGCCTCAGCCTCCCGAGTAGCTGGGTTTCCAGGCAGATGTCACCACACCCGGCTTACTTTTGTATTTTTAGTAGAGACGGAGTTTCCCCATGTTGACCAGGCTGATCTCGAACTCCTGACCTCCCTGCCTCAGCCTCCCAAAGTGCTGGGATTACAGGCGTGAGCCACCATGCCCCAACTCATTCTATTTTTAACTCTAACAGCTAAATAAATGGGCCTATATAAAACTATGAAAAGTCACCATTTATTGTTTCCCACATACCAGAAACTGTGCTGTTTTATATTCGACTTAATCTTCAGAAAAACTCTGTAAGACAACTACTACAATTTCATTTTAGAGTTGGGGGAAAAGGCTTAAGGAAGTAAATGACTTGCACAAGGTCACACAGCTGGGACATGCCTACTCAGGGCTGAAATCAGTCATGTGAGACCAATAACTGTAAAATATCTCTCTGTAGCAAAAAAAAAAAAAAAAAAAAAAAAAAGATGGGGGCATAAACTTTCTATTAAGTCAACAGTTTAAAAGTTTAATTACTTTAATGATCCAAAAAATATTAATACACTCATTTAAAACCAAGAGTGTAAGTGAAGTACAGTGCTTTAAAAACAAAACATAAAAACACTTTATCAACATTCAAGTTACAAAATTCTGGCTCGCAAAACCCTTTCCACCTACCCAGCATACCCAGCATGCCCAGCACGCCCAGCACTTTTTGCTAGCATCTCTCTCGGCACTGAACCGTTATTCGAGCCACATCGACAATGTACATTTCCCAATCTCTCAGGACGGAACCTCTTACCTCCCAAGTTGCATTCTGGGCTCGAAGGCCTGTAATCGCTTAATACATTTCTGTGTATTCCTTAGTACAAACCACCACACCGCAAGTGCTCACCAAAATACTGACTGCCACATCACACGTATTCTCAGACAAGTAAGGCAAGAGGCAGATCTCGAGTCACACGGGGGACTTGAACAAACTCCACGAGACATCTCAGCGGTGCTCTTAGGCGCGGAGCAGAGAAGTAGCTGTAAAAGCTTTCCAGCCAGGCCCCTTCTCCATCCGCCTCTCCCCAGGGAAGTCGCAGGTTCCGAGTGAGGGTCTGGCCAAAAAAGCTCCCAAGCGCGCGCGCCGAAGTCAGCGCATGCGCGGGGGGAGCTTGGCGCTGAAACGCGCTTCCACAGCCCGCGCGGGAGACACAGAAACTGTACTGAGTGAGCGCTGGTCCTCCCGCCGGTCCACCTCCAACGAGCGTATCCCGGGCCCGGCCTATTCCCTCAGACACTGCCCCAGAGCTGCACCCCTACCCCGGAAGCCCTTGGCGCAGCTCCAGACCAGAAGTGGCCGCTCCGACCCAGAGCTCCGGGTGGGGCAAAGAGATTCCTTTTACTCACCGCCTCCAAGATTGCCTCGGGATTTGCAGAAGCCCCCGAAGGGAAGCGGGCACCTTCGGAGGCTGTGAAGGGACGGCTGCTCGCTTTTCTCTTTCGCCCTTTTCCCTCATCAGAGTGCCAACTCCTCGGTGGGAAAGCCAGCCCCTCCGGGCAGCCCGCGCTTTAAGAGTGGGGGCTGCCGGCCGGGCTAGAAGGCGGCCGGACCCGCCCCGCCCGGGAGCCTGCGCGACGTCACGTGGGAGTTCCCGGTACGTCACGCCCCTTCCTCGCGCTGGCCATCTCCACTGTTACCTTCCTGTCCCGGCTGAGGAGCCGGCTCAGCGTTGCGGCCCAGGCCGGAGGTCGATGGCTGGGGAGGGGAGCGCCACCTCCGACCTTCCGGGAGCGACCCGAAGAGCCTGGCGACCGCCACAGCGTTTCTGAGAAGCGCTGGGGAAAACTCGAGCTGTTCTGTCGCGGGAGCATCAAGCCCTTGGGGTTCTGTGAAAGTTATCTGTACAGTGTGTCTAACGTAAGCATTTTGCAAGGAAAGTATGTATGACTGACCTGTACAGAATGGAGAGTTAAAATTAACTGATGGGCCGGGCGGGGATTACTCACGCCTGTAATCCCAGCACTTTGGGAGGCAGAGGCAGGCGGATCACGAGGTCAAGAGTTCAAGACCAGCCAGGCCAAAGTGGTGAAACCCTGTCTCTAAAATTAGCTGAGTATGGTGGTGCTTGCCTGTAGTACCAGTTACTCGGGAGGCTGAGGCAGGAGAATTGCTTGAACCGGGACCCGGGAGGCAGAGGTTGCGGTAAGCCAAGATCGTGCCACTGCTCTTCAGCCTGAGCTACAGTGAGACTCCGTCTCCAAAAAAAAAAAAAAAAAAAAAAAAAAAAGCCGTGGTGGCAGGCGCCTGTAATCCCAGCTACTTGGGAGGCTGAGGCAGGAGAATCGTTTGAACCTAGGAGGTGCAGGTTGCAGTGAGCGAAGATCTCGCCATTGCACTCCAGCCTGGGCAACAGTGTGAGACTATGTCTCCATACATACGTACATTCATACGCAAAATAAATTAACTGATGGTGGTGGCGGGGAATGGACGTGGATTACTCTAACAGTTTTCAGCCTTGTCGCTGTTACCCGAAGTTTAGTAATGTGACCTGACAGGATTGGGTGGTAACCGCCATAGATCAAACGAACTATATTTTGTTGAGGTTAAACGGGAAGTTTCTGGCAAATTTGAAAGGAGAAGGAATCTGAAGCGATCAGCGTTATTTATTGGGACAACATGCTGTTAGGTAATTTTTTTTAAGTCCATTTTTCTTGAGGCTGTTCGTTTGAGATTCAAACCAATAATAGGTATTCCTATTGCTCCTGATTTCTAAAAGAATTGTTTTTAGACCAGTAGAAATTCTACAAATGAACAAAATAGACTAGAATCACAATATCTTTTAAACCAGTCCAGTACTTTTGTGTAATCATTCTAAGACCAGGGAAGAGGACAAGGGATATTAACAGGCTTTAAAAGTTTAGTGCTTAGAATATCATAAATACAAAGTGGAAAGGTAATTTTTCCACCTGTCCCACATCTTAAGGGATGAATAAATATCATAACTTAAAAAGTTAGTATAAAGAAGAGGGGTCCTGAACCTTCTATTAGCCTGTTACAGCAACTGTCATTCACTTCCCCATTTTATAAGACAACGCCACATTTTTAAAAGAAAATGGATGAAATTTTGACTATGCCATTTGTAACACAGCATAGGAAACATAACTGACAGAGTGAAGCTTTTTATGTTTATGATGGAAGTAACCTGTAATAAGTTTATCATTAAACAAGAGTATTGAAAGAGCAGTGTAGTGTGGTCCAAAGAAAAACCATCTGAGCAGAATGACCTAACCTGTTCCTATGGCCTCTGCCAGTGCCTCACTATCTAATCCATTTATGCAAGTCAGAATCCAAAGAGTCATCTTTGACACTTTATTCGTCCTTAACCTCCATATCCAAGCCATCACCCAGTCCAGTGTTACTTACCAAACATCCAAATCCATCCCCTTTTCTCCATCACTACCTCCATAATCCAAGATACTGTTACCTCTTACCTAATCTACTGCTAGTCTCCTTTCCGTATCCACGCAACCAACCACCCCTCCTAAACCTTTGTATTCACTGGTGTTCAGAACAAAATCTGAGCATCTATTCTCCATATATATTTAATTTTAAATTATATGCATGTACTGTTGAAAAATTGTACATAAGCTAATGGAAGTTACAGGCTCTGAAGTCAGACATCTGGGTTTGAATCCTGCTCTAATACTTCCTTACTGAATGACCTTGGACTGACTGCTTAACCTCACTGTCCCATTTTACCTACCTGTAAAGATAATAATAGTACCAACCTCACAGGGTATGAAGATTAAATGAATGTATGTAAACTGCTTAGTATTCAGATATATAATATGTGTGCAAAAGCTAGCCATAATTAGTATTTCTTCGCTAATATTATTATAATCCATTTTTAAAAGCATTTTTAAAGGATGAAAAAAGTAGAATAAAAATATAGTATCTTCTTCCCTTCCCCATCTTAAATTGTATCTACTTTTAGAGCACTTCTTTATATTGCAGCTGCTGTGATCTTCTTGAAAAGTAAATCTGATAATGTCACTATGCTGTTTAAATCCCTTCAGTGGCTTCCAGTTACTCTGTGAAGGAAGCCCCTTTGAACTGCCTCTGCTCCCTCTTTGGCTTTATTTCCAAACATTTTCTGTCCTCTCACTGTCCTTCTGATGTTTCCTAGGCCTTGCTGTTGCCTCTGCCTAGAGTTCACCGCCAAACTTACCCCCACTCTTTGCCGTAGCTATCTACTAATCATGTTTTTATCTTATTTCAATAGTCTTTTCTACTAGATCCTCTTATAGTAACACGTAAGCTTCCCATCTTACAGTTTTTATTGTTTTAGTTATTTAATTAATTCTGTCTCCCCACTAGACTGTAAATTTCTTGAGATCAAAAAACATTTCTTGCTGGGCACTGTAGGTCATGCCTGTAATCCCAGCACTTTGGGAGGCCAAGGTGGGTGGATCACCTGAGGTCTGGAGTTTGAGACCAGCCTGACCAACATGGAGAAAGCCCATCTCTACTAAAAATACAAAATTAGCTGGGCGTGCAGGCACATGCCTGTAGTCCCAGCGACTTGGGAGGCTGAGGCAGGAGAATTGCTTGAACCTGGGAGGTGGAGGTTGCGGTGAGCTGAGATCTAACCATTGCACTACAGCCTGGGCAACAAGAGTGAAACTCCATCTCAAAAACAAAACGACAACAGAAAAAACATGTCTTGGGCCAGACTTTGGGTGGCTGAGGCAAGAGGATCATTTGAGGCCAGGAGTTCAAGATGGGCTTGGGCAACATAGTGAAACCTTGTCTCCTATTTTAAAAAAACAAACTAAAATAGCTGGGCACAGTGATGCATGCCTCTAGTTCTAGTTACTGTGGAGGTTGAGGTGAGAGGATCACTTGAGCACAGAAGTTCAAGGCTGCAGTGGGCTATGATTGTGCCTCTGTACTCCGGCCTAGGTGACAGAGTGAGAGACCCTGTCTCTAAAATTAAAAAAGAAAAAAAAAAAGTTTGTTCACCCTTTTATCTCCAGGAACTAGCCCAGTGCTACTGAATCAGTATTCTATGAGTAAATGAATGAAATGGACATTCTCTGATGGATCCTGTTTCTATGTAAGTGGAAACCTTTGGGTGCTTTCAAAATTCTTAGGGTTTTTAGTTTTTGTTTTTTTTTTTTTTTTTTTTTTTTTATTTTGAGTCTTGCTCTGTCGCCCAGGCTGGAGTGCAGTGGTATGATATCCATTCACTGCAACCTCTGCCTCCTGGGTTCAAGCAATTCCCTGCCTCAGCCTCCTGAGTAGCTGGGATTACAGGTGCCCACCACTATGCTCGGCTAATTTTTTTTGGTATTTTTAGTTGAAATGGGGTTTCACCATCTTAGCTAGGCTGGTCTTGAACTCCTGACCTCATGATCCACCCACCGCGGCCTCCCAAAGTGCTGGGATTATAGGTGTGAGCCACTGCACCTGGCCAAAATTCTCAGATATTCGAGTGAGATTATATAGGGCCACTTTAACAATGGAAATGGCCCTATACAATCTCATTTAAAAATCTAAGAATTTTTAAATGAGAAAAGCTTAGGCATCCTCATAGATAGGTTCTAAAGAAGCTTTAAGAACCACATGGAATAAATTTTGAAGTTCCAAAGATGTGCTGAAAAAAACATCTTTAACAGAGAAGCAGTTATTTTGAACTCTTCATAATACTGAGTTTCTCATATTTTGTGGCTTAGAAGAGTATTTCCCAAACTTTTTCTATTTCAGCATACTTAGAAAATGAACACTTGTGTTATATACTGTGATGAAAAGATGAGACTACTTCCATCCAGCAGCAACCGAAGTTGAGCCTACAGTCACCTCAGGCCCAGTGTTGCCACCTTCAGGGCTAGGTTTTTAATGTCCCAGCATTCCTGTTGGAGGCCCCTGGCTGGAATGCTGAATTTAAAAACTGTAGTGAAATAGTTAAAATGGTAAATTTATGTTATGTATATCTAGGCACCAATTTTTTAAAAAAAATTGTGTGATAGCAGTACAGCTCTAGGATTCTTAAAAGTAAAATTTTGGAACTCATGTAGATTTAAAAGTCATCTAACTCAAACCATTTTACAAATGAAATCCTGTAGATTCTACAATCTATACTTAACTCCTGCAGCTGGGTAGTTGAGTGTTGTGAAGGGAAAATGACATACCAGGTTAGACTGATATCACTAAAATCATATGGTTTCAAACTTCATGCAGGGCATCAGTTAATCCTTAAAATAGCCTTTGTTCAGCTCCTTTTATCTTCTCTGCTGTCTTCCAAACTTTTACTATTTTCAGTCCTCAAGCCTTTGAAAGTATTTTCACTCTAGGCAGACAACCTAACCTCCTGACTAAACAAGACAATTGAGCTCAACAAGTGTGATCTTCCTAAACTTGTTTTTTTCTTTCTCAACCCCATGAATTGGGCAATACCATTTGCAGTTAAAAATGCAACCTGAGGCCAGGCAGGGTGGTGCATATCTGTATTCCCAGTGCTGTGGGAGGCCCTCGGGAGGCTCACTGGAGATTTGAAAAACTGCAGTATAGGCTGGATGACAGAGCCAGAACCTGTCTCTTAAAACACACATACACGCACGCACACACACACACAGACAATCCGGTTGCTTCTTACCTTCCTGTCCACCACGGTTCAAGCTACCATCAACCTCTTCTATGGCAATATCCTCCTTTTAAAAAAGTAATAAATAATTTTCTGTCATCCACTCTTTTCTCCATTACAGTATATTCTCCAGCAGCACTCAGAGACACCCTTTAAAATCTGTCAGAAAATTACACTCCCTGCTCAAAGTATATCAAGGTCTTCCCATCATCCTGGAATAAAATCCAAACTCCTTTTCATGGTATCAGGACGAGTCAGGCACTGTATTCTGCTGATGATACCTCTTAAATATGATTTTGAATTAGTGTTTTCTTTTCCAACCTCATGTGTTGCCCTAGTTTAGGCCCCCGTATTTCTTAACTAGACAACAGCCTCCCAGCTTCCAGTCTTGTTTACCTTAATTCAGTCCTGACACAGCTGCCTAACATCTAAACCATTATTTCTGATCCTGGCATTCCTTTGCTTAAAGCTCTTCAAAAGTCTATTACCAGACTGGTGCAGTGGTTGACACCTATAATCCCTGCACTTTGGGAGGCTGAGGCAGATGGATCGCTTGAGATCAGGAATTCAAAACCAGCCTGGCCAACATGGTGAAACCCCATCTCTACTAAAAATACAGAAATTAGCTGGCTGTGGTGGGGGGACACCTGTAATCCCAGCTACTCAGGAGGCTGAGGAAGGTGAATCGCCTGAGCCCAGGTGGTGGAAGTTGTAGTGAGCCGAGATTGCACCACAGCACTCCAGCCTGGGAGATAGAGCAAGACTGTTTTTAAAAAAAAAAAAAAAAAAAAAAGAAAAGTCTACTGCCTAAAGATTAAAATTCAGTTTCTTTAAAATGTCACGCAAGCTCTTATCCTTACACAGTCTCTGCTGCACCCCTTGCTCTTTCCCTCTTTCAACAGGAAGCTGCTTTTATTCCTTTCTCCTTCGCTTTGCTGTTTCTTAGTCTTGGCTCATACAATGTTTTTTCTCTTGGAATTACTTTCACCCCCATTTTTTACACCTCACCTTTTCATATTCTTTAGGACTTAGCTCAGGCACTACCTCTTTCAGGAGACTAACCTAAGTTTTCTCTTCATCCTTCCTTATACCCTTGCACAAATGGCCTTCCTCATTCTCCCATACCCTCATTATATATCTTTATAATTGCACTTAGCACCATTATATTGTAATTGTTTTTGTGTTTTTAATCTGCAGGTACACTGTGGGCTCCTTGGTGTCAGACTGTGCTGTCTTTATTCTTCTGTCTTTTTTCCTTTTTTTTTTTTTTTTTTTTTTTAAGACAGAGTCTTGCTCTATCCCCCAGGTTGGAGTGCAGTGGCGCAATCTCAGCTTACTGCAGCCTCCACATCCCAGATTCAAGCAATTCTCATGTGTGAGCCTCCTGAATAGCTGGGATTACAGGCACCAGCCATAATTTTTGTATTTTTAGAAGAGACAGAGTTTTTCCATGTTGGCCAGGCTGGTCTCGAACTTTTGACCTCAGGTGATCCACCCACCTCGGCCTCTCAAAGTGCTGGGATTACAGGTGTGAGCCACCCTTCCCAACTCTGTTTTCCTACCTTTTTTTTTTTTTTTTTTTTGAGATGGAGTCTTGTTCTGTTGCCAGGGCTAGAGTGCAGTAGCATGATCTTGACTCAAATCACTGCAACCTCCACCTCCCACGTTCTTTCCTAGTTTTTACTAGAGTCTTAGCACATAACTATCCGACAGAGCCACATATACAATATTAAATTTTCTAAAAATTACATTTTAAGTAAAAATCAGGTGAAATTAATATTTTTTATTTAACCCAGTCTATCTAAAATATTATTTAAACATATAATCAATATAAAACTTAATGAGACTTCTTACATTCTTTTTCTTCATACTAAGTCTCTGAAATCTGATGTGTGTTTTACCTTTACAGCACATCTCCGTTTAGACTAGCCACATTACAAGTGCTCAAGTCTGCATGTGGCTCGTGGCTGCTTTATTGTACAGTGCAGCCTCAGCATATGTAATATAATCAATGAGGGAACAAATGAGGTTGTGTGATTTACTTAAAGAAGCAGGATGGAACTGGGATGGGGATATCTCATTCTTAGCTTAACTGTTTCTGCTATTTGTGCTGGGCATTTCCCATCTCTCTCCCACTCCCCACGGCATCCCATTTCCCCACCCAGCATTGAGCGTCTGTGTCTCCAGACGTAAATTAAAAGGTAAGTTATTAAATCTTTTATGATTATTTACATAAGACTTTCCAGTATCTCTGACGTGAACACACAATACTAGTAAACTGGAGTGAATCCTTATACCTGCAGTCACAACTATTTTAAGAACACAACAAAAGGCTGTTTGAGAGAAAAGAGGGAAGAGAAACTTTAAGACAAGAGAAAAGTATCTTAACTGGCAACATTTGTGTCAACTTGAACACTTGATTCAATTTTCAAAAAGTTGTTTACAGTAATTAGTAAGTGTTGTTTGTGAGTGGGAGTATACATTGATCAGTGATCTCGCCTGAAGTGCCAAAATGTTTTGTCTATGACTTGAGTTGATGGTGCCAAGATTCCAGGTTGAGAAGTTTTATAATTATTTTAAAATACATATTTAACATTGGTGGAAGGTGTCAGGATCACAGTTTTTATTTTGAAAATATCCTACGTGTTCATTTAAGTGCTCATAACAGAGAGGTTATACCTTGCTTTCCAATTAGAAAGATTAGCCTCGTATCTTCACTATAGTGACACTGGACTTCATATCTTCTTTGTTTCCCTTTTTAAGCTGTTAAAGTTGTTTGTTTTTAAACATCATTCATCGAGCTGCTTCATTTCACATCAGTAATGGGCAAAGTTTTACTGGCATACAATTTTCCCAGTTTAAGAATGATCTCCATGCTTAATAAAGAAGGTTAAATAGTATATTCATAGTTGCCTTGGGCTTAAATTATAGTGGGGTGATGAAGAATGTTGTTGATCTATTATTTGCAAAACAGTTTCTTTTCTTTACTTTCTTTCTTTTCTTTTCTTTTTTTTTGTTACAGAGTGTTGCTCTGTTGCCCATGCTGGGGTGCAGTGGTGCGATCTCCGCTCACTGCAACCTCCGCCTCCTGGGTTCAAGCGATTCTCCTGCCTCAGCCTCCTGAGTAGCTGGGATTACAGGCATGTGCCACCATGCCTGGCTCATATTTGTATTTTTAGTAGAGATGTGGTTTCACCATGTTGGCCAGTCTGGTTCGAATTCCTGACCTCAAGGAATCCACCCGCCTCGGTCTCTCAAAGTGCTGGGATTACAGGCATGAGCCACTGCGCCCTACCACAAAATGATTTCTTTTTCTTTCTTTCTTTTTTTCTTTTTCTTTTTTTTTTTTTTGATATGGAGTCTCACTCTCCCAGGCTGGGGTGCAGTGGTGTGATCTCGGCTCACTGCAACCTCCACCTCTTGGGTTCAAGTGATTCTCCTGCCTCAGCCTCCTGAGTAGCTGGGATTACAGGTGCATACCACCACACCCGGCTAATTTTTGTATTTTTAGTAGAGATGGGGTTTCACCATGTTGGTCAGGCTGGTCTCGAACTCCTGACCTTGTGATCTGCCTGCCTTGGCCTCCCAAAGTGCTGGGATTACAGGCGTGAGCCACTGCGCCTGGCCCAAAATGATTTCTCATCAATGGAAAGGGACACCTGTTTCTTCCCTGTCATCTATTTATAATGCAGTGGCTGTCTGGACAATATTTCATATCTATTCATGTAAACTTATGAAGCCCAGGAATTTTGTCAGGTGGTTAGCCCATAGGCCTTTTTTCTAATCCTGTTACTTATAAGAATCTCAGAACTTAACTGCTGAAGAAATAAGATAATTTAAGAATGATAACTAAGACTGTAGAGTAGAAAAGTTTATTTTGAGAATCTTGAACAACAAATCTTTACCATTGTATCTAGGAAAGCATTATACTTCATTGTATAATGTATATCATTATCCTATGTATAATGCTACCATGATATAAGCTGTAGGAATAATATTTATTTATAGTAATGGAAAATATTATGAAGAGCTAACTATAGGAACAAGTCATTGACATTTGGATTCTATTAGTTAAAGAATTCTTTGGTAGGTTCACATAAGCAAATATGTTTAATAGTCATTGCTTTTTCCATTTAAAAAAATTGCATCTTAAATGCTAATTTTTCACCTGTGAATCGATAGATTTATTCACTGCTGGCAAATAGTTGTGATCTTATGTGCTTCAAAAATTGCAGATATAACTTTAAACACACTGTCTTTTTTGGTCTTTATTATAGTTACGCTTAAGAAAAATAGACTTGGTTTAAAATATTGGCTTTTTGCTTTTCCTAATCCATGTTAGTCTAGGATTAAGGAAGCTTCGATAGTTACTTTTCCAAAGGTAAAATAAAAAACTGAAAAATATTTTATGTTCAAAGTTCAGTTCTTAGAGGAGATCCTGAGTTTTAGCTAGTACTGTTTTCAGTTTTACTTAAATTATAATCAGAAATAGTAAACGTGTACAGTGAAACTGTGTTTTAATTCAATTCATACTCATGGTGACAGTTTGTTTTTGTGGACTATTTAGGATACTAAAGTTGAAATAGATAGGCTTTTGGCCAAGTGCAGCAGCTCATGCCTGCAATTCTAGCACTTTGGGAAGACTAGGTGGGAGGATTGCTTGAGACCAGCCTGGGCAACATAACAAGACCCTGTCTCTACAGGAAAATAAGAATGGAAATAAATCTAGCTGGGTTCAGTGGTGTGTGTAATCTCAGCTACTTGGGAGGCTGAGATGGGAGGAACGCTTGAGCCAGGATGTCTAAGTTGCAGTGAGTCTTGATCACACTCTAGCCTGGTGACAGAATGAGACCCTGTCTCAAAAAAAAAAAGTTCCTTTCCTTTTCTCAAATCTAGTAGATCTCTTATGTGAGGTGATCATATGTCCTAGTTTACCAGTGACAGTCCTGGTTAATTCTTATTGCTCTAGCTTAGTTATTAATAGAGCTACCTTTTACTTTAAAATATGTTGTGGTTTGGATGAACGTAAGCCGTATGGTCAGAGCCTGGTGCAATGGCTCATACCTGTAATTCCAGCATTTTGGGAGGCTCAGGCGGTAGGATCACTTTAAGCCCAGAAGTTTGAGACCAGCCTGGACAACACAGTGAGACTTTGTCTCTACAAAAAATAAAAACAGATTAGCCAGGTATGGTGTGTATGCCTGTGATCCTAGCTACTCAGGAGGCTGAAGTGGGATCCCTTGAGCCTGGGAAGATGAGGCTACAGTGAGCCATGATCGCACCACTGCTCTCCAGCCTGGGTGACAGAACAAGTACCTTTTTCTTTTTACTTCGAAAAGCTTTACACTTTAAAAGTACTTTAAAGCTTTTTAAAAGTACTTTAAAATTTGATTGTAATTTAATTAGCCTCATTGTTGAAAATAAACTGGGCTCTCTCAATCAGGATTGGAGTGAAACACCTATTATAATCATCTCACTTTATTTTTTAGACTTTTAAATTTATTTCTTAGCATTTTGGCATACATGCTTTTTTACTTGCCTTACACTAGATATGTACATTTGAAAAATGAATATAAATTAACTTCTAATAGATTTAGAAAAATGGTTATACTAGCTTTCCCAGCCCTGGTTGTGAGTTGTTTCATGTACTAGATTTAAAATCAAGTAGATTGAAGGGTTTTGAATTATGTTGTAATCTCAGAAGGGACAGTGTAGGAAGTGCTTCAAAAAATTGTGATCATGTTCTACAGTCAATGATGGCATATAGCCATATTCCTAGCCTTTTTTTTTTTCCATTATGGAAAGAGTCCTGAGCTGGGAGATAGGATGAGAGACTAAATTCTGACCCTATCTCTGATTATCTGTATGTTTCCTAGACAAGTCTTATTTCCCTCACTGAAAGAGAATATTAATACTCACTGTGCCCAAAGGGTTGTTGTAAGAATAAAATAATGTATTTGAAATTTCTTAAAGAAGAATTAAGAGAAGTTTGAAGCAGCTTGCCTATTGGAAGAATAGCAGAAGTCTTTCCAGGCATAAAGTATGTGTGAAGGCTATATTGTGGGGAATCATTGTTGAGTTCTGTAACTGCAAGGATATAGTAATGTATTTGTATAAGATGATATTGGGAAGGCATCAGCTGCACCATCTAATTTGCTGAATGAATTCTAATTTTTAATTCTAATCTTGCTGAGCAAATAATTTCTCCATACTTTGGTTGTTGATCAATGAAATGAAGATAATAATATATATCTTGAATATTTTACAGCATTGTTGATAGGATTAAATGATATATATATGTAAAAAACTGTAACAATGTAAGAAACTGTTGTTAACAGTAGATATATCTAAGAGCTACAGCTAATCAGAGAGATCTCTCCAATGGCTAAAGTTGTATAATTATAGTGAAACTGTTGAATTGCTAGGCAAATTGTGAAAGATTTATAATTATAGAAAGGATTATGCTATATTGTTAAATGCTTTTACATATGTTATCTTGATTTACATAATTGAGTTTAGGTAAGTTAGGTAGTATTATTATTATATGGTTGTTATTAGTTTTATTATATTCCAAAGGATTTAAAAAATGATCTAACCCAATGGCAAAATTATATCGAAAGAAGAAACTAATCTATTCATTTATTTCATGAATTAGTGGTTATAATAAATCATTCATTGGCCAAGCACGGTGGCTCATGCCTGTAATCCCTGCACTGTAGGAGGTCAAGGCAGGTGGATTGCTTGAGTCCAGGAGTTTGAGACCAGAATGGACAACATGAGGAAACCCCATCGCTACATAAAAATTAGCTGGGCATGCTGATGCGAGCCTGTAGTCCGAGCTATTCCATAGGCTGAGGTGGAGGATTGTTTCAGCCTGGGAGGTGGAGGTTGCAGTGAGCTGAGATCTTGCCACTGTACTACAGCATGGGTGACAGAGTGAGACCCTCTCTCAAAAAAATTAATAAAGTTATGTCCATTATTATTGGGCTTTTTCCAGCAGTGAATGTCTCCACTTTTTTGTATTTGCTGTGCACTCTTCAGTTTTCGTGTTTCATCTTTATTCATTAGCTACTTTGCCTAACTTCTAAGGAGACAGTGTTTTGGTATTTTTTTTTAAACTCACATTTAATTATTTTAACAGAATTCAAGTTAAATGAAAAGGTGATGTGCTTTTAGTCAGATTTCTTTTCTCTTTCCACCTATTTCTCCTTCACTTTCTCTGAACTAAGTTTACATATTATACAAACAAATATGGTGTTCACTTAATTAAAGTACATGATTAACTGTTCCGTTTTTAAATTTTTAATCTGCTTGACTAGAGTATTCACATAATGTGTTTTTCCGAGCCAAGCCTCAGGATCACATTATAGGTTATAATGAATTACTTCTTGTAACTAGACCCTCTTGGACACAGTCCAAGACAAACTTGTACTATTCAAAATTGTGTGTTTCACTGTAATGAAAAGTGTTACTTGAGGGTCCAGTGTAGTCAATCTATTTTTACTATAACTTTACCAATGTAAAAATTTAAACAACGAAGTCTTTGCATCAATGCTGGACATAAAAGTATTTACAGAGTACATACTGATTGTCCATTTTGCTGCTGTTTGGCCCTTTAAAAATTGGCACCCAAATTCAGGAAATAAATTGAAGTTTATTAGAAAATACCTTTCTCACAGAAGATCAAGTTTCAGTGCATCTCGGGTTTTGTGGGAATGGATCAAATACATCAGACAAAAATAGGCTAAAGTTCCTTCTTCTCCATTTGAAATTGCTGTACTCATTTCTCAGAACATTTATTTTAATTGTATTTTGCATTAGAATTACATTGGTAAAACTAAAGAAGAAGCAGTTTGACCATGCTTGTCCTATAACATGATGTATTGGACATGTCTTGGGTCCTGCTTGCTCCAGGTATTTCAGTGGCAACCAGATTCATGCAGGTGAAACTTGACAGTCCCTCACCTGACTTTTTGTCCTAGGAGCTTCTCTGAAGCCAGCAGAAACAAGTATGCAACTTGAAAGCATAAGAAATTAGCAACCCGAGAGGCAACTCTTAACTGATGGAAGTCAGAACTTGTAGATAAGTGCCCTTCTCTTATGTTTTCTGACAGGCTATTCTGGGGTAGTTTCATGGCACATGAGAAGACACTGGGCTTGAGCCTTGTTTGCCCATAGTGGTGGATGAACTCAAGAATGAACTTTTCTATTGGCCTTCCTTCCTTTCACCTAATCTCTTACTCCTGTTTCTGGGTGCTTTCCCAAATAAAGAACTTGCACATAAGCCAGAGGGCTCAGGCTCTTACTCTCCATGGAGAACCTAGATTAAAAGATAAAGGGGAAACTTGACATTTCTATTTCATTATTTTTGAGTTATTAATGGGAATTTTAACTTAAAAAATTTGCATGCATGGATGGGACAGTCACATTAATTGAATCAGTCATTTGTAAGAATGTTAATGACCCAAGATTGGTTGAACATGTGCATTTGAGGTTATTTTTCTGGTAGTGTTAATGGGTTAGATTTGAAGACACTCATACACTTGCTCATTCTTTCTTATAGGCAGGAGAATCTTGCTGCTCTCCTGTGATTTACCTACCAGAGATTCTAATGTGATATGTTTGGAGTGAAGTTATCAATCCGCATTTTTAATAGGCATCCTCCAGGTGAGTCAGATGGTCATAGACTATGCTTTGAACAACATTGCTAGGTTATCACAGTAGTAATACTGCTGGGTATTATTAGCTGCATAAAGTTATAATCAATCTTGTATTTTTTAATGTTTCAAGAGTCATTGAGAAATTCATTAGATTTAAAATATTTTCATGTTGGAAGGAAGTGTTTCTCACTCCTAATCTAAATCATTGTAGATATGATAGGCAAAGAACTTTCAAGCAAATAGATTTAAGATAGAACTTTGAAACTAAGAATTTGTCACTCAAGTTACATTTTCACTTTGTCAGGGGTACGTAACTTCAAAGATAATCGTTTCTGGTTGTTAAGGCTGTATGTCTTTAACACATGAACTATTATGTTCTCTCTTTCCCAGTAAGTTTTGGATTTATAGACAGTTTAGTTGTTAGTCCTGAGCTACCCAAATTAGCTGTTTGTATAAAAACATTTTATTTATTTACTTATTTATCGAGACAGGGTTTCACTCAGTTGCCCAGGCTGGAGTGTAGTAGTGTGAACACAGCTCACTGCATCCTTGATCTCTTGGAATCAAGTGATCCTTCTGCTTCAGTGTCCTGTTGTAGCTGGGGCCATAGGCCTGTACCACTATGCCCAGCTAATTTTTTATTTTTTGTAGAGACAGGGGTCTCACTTTGTTTCCCAGGCTGGTCTTGAACTCCTGGGCTCAAGCAATTCTCCTACCTTGGCTTCCCGAAGTGCTGGGATTATAGGTGTGAGCCACCCATTCCCCATCAGAACATTTAAAAAACATATTTAAAATTTTTGGTTTTTTCCTGCCTTCTTTACAATTGTTTGTAGTAATCTCTACTGTAAACATTTAAAAGTAAATTCAAATTAAATGCTAATTTAATGACTAGTCACATAGACTAAATTGCTTATATATCTAATAAGATAGTTTTAAGAATATATAATTAATTAGGCTGGATGTGGTGGCTCACATCTATGATCCCAGCATTTTGGGAGACCGAGGAGGGTGGATCACTTGAGGTTAGAAGTTCGAGATCAGCGTGGCCAACATGGTGAAACCCCATCTCTACTAAAAATACAAAAGTTAGCCAGGTGTGGTGGCATGCACCTGTAATTCCAGCTACTTGGAGACTGAGGCAGGAGAATCGCTTGAACCTGGTAGACAGAGGTTGCAGTGAGCCAAGATTGTACCACTATACTGCAGCCTGGGTGACAGAGCAAGACTCTGTCTAAAAAAAAAGAATATGTAATTAATTAGTGGGATAAATTGGTGAAATGATTCTTTTGTCTTTCTGCACACCACCTACATACAGTGTCTACAATTTAAGTGAAAACAAGATTCTTTTAGAATGGATTAAATTGAAATTATAGCATCAGCAGAAAGCTTTTTGTAAAGCAATTAAATATCTTTCAGGAAATTAAAGTTGATTACAAGAGATCAATAAGATCAGTTTGTGTTATAAATGGGTTATTAGTTGGTTCTAATATTAACTCTTAACCAGTTTTTTGCTCTTTATTCATTCAATGGAAGATGTGTCAACTGACCTATTTTTAGTTTGCTGTGGTATTCTGAACTCCCTTCTGACCAATACATTTCACAAAAAGTTCCTCCTTTGTGATCTTTGCTCATCGACTCCATTCCCTAATCAATTAATCCGTCTGAGGCTAATTTAATATTATCTTTAGAAAATGTTAAATCCTCTTCTGTCTTCTTATGCTCCGTACATTTTGGAGTCACTCTCCTCATCATTATTTGCTATCAAAATAATGCAATATAATTTAATATTAGCCTATAATAAATTTAATTCAGAAGGGATTTTTTTTTTTTAATAGGAGCAAACACATTCTAGAGCCCTGAAAAAACAATTTGGTTGGTAGTAGAAAAAGCACAATCCTTAGAGCGTGTAGAAATTCTTTGGCTGAGGTAGGAAGATTCAAGACTAGCCTGGGGAACATAAGGAGACCACATCTCTACAAAAATTAAAAAAAAAAAATTACCCAGGTGTAGCGGCATGTGGCTGTGGTCCCAGTTATATGGGAGGCTGAAGTAGGAGGATCACTTGAGCCCAGGAAGTCAAGACTTCAGTGAGTTGTGTTTGTGCCACTGCATTCCAGCCTGGGTAACAGAGCAAGACCCTGTCTAAAAAGAGAAAGAAAGAGAGAAAGAGAGAGAGAGAGAGAGAGAGAAAGGGAGAGAAGGAGAGAGAAGGAGAGAGAGAGAAAAAGAAAGAAAAAGAAAGGAGAGAAAGAGAAAGCAAAAGAAATTCTTGGCCAATTAATTTGATGTCATGTTAGATAATAGATAAAAACAGCTATTGGAAATGGTACAAGTTAGAAGGCATAAGTAAGAAGGCACAGTAAGGTACGGTCATGCACTGAATAGCAATGTTTTGATCAGCAATGGAACACAAAGGCTACAGTGGTCTTGTAAGATTATAGCACCGCATATTTTTACCGTACCTTTTCTATGTCAGTATATGTTTAGATACACAAATACTTACCACTGCGTTATAGTTGTTTATAGTATTCAGTACAGTATCATGCTGTACAAGTTTATAACCTGGAAGCAATAAGACATACCATATAGCCTAGGTGTGTAGTAGGCTCTGCCGTTGAGGTTTGTGTAAGTAGACTCTATAATGTTCACACAACAATGAAATCTAATTTCTAATTTCTTAGAATGTATCCCTGTTATTTGATGCATGACTGCCTTATAATTTGAATTATCTATGTCACACTTGCTTCCATTAGTACAGATGATTGAAATTGAATTTTTAAAAAGTATTTAAGGCTTTTAATCATCTTGATGTATTGCTCTCACAACACCTTTAATAAAGACTTCTTTGAAGTTAATCTTTAATTGGATTGGATTACATGGGTTTCTGATTTTTTTTAATTTAAGAAGGTTAAAATATTTTCCAACATTATATCTTTTTTAATTTTTTTTTTTTGAGACAGAATCTCACTCTGTTGCCCAGTCTGGAGTGCAATGGCATGATCTCGGCTCACTGCAGTGTCTCCCTGGTAGCTGGGACTACAGGTGCATGCCACTATGCCTGGCTAATTTTTGTATTTTTAGTAGAGACGGGGTTTCACTTTGTTGGCCAGGCTGGTCTTGAATTCCTGACTTCATGGTTTGCCCACCTAGGCTTCGCAAAGTGCTGGGATTACAGGCGTGAACCACTGTGCTTGGTTCCAACATTATATCTTAATGCCTTCCAAGATTGCTGATTTAATTTTTATTTTTCTGACAAAAATTACATACATATTCTAAGTTAAAGTTGACTTATCTTACTGAAAGAAAATACTGAAATACTTCAGCAAATACTGAAGCTATTTATGTATTATATAGTCTATAAAAGGAATGTGAAGGATACTGACATTTGCTGAGCACCTGCTATGTTCTACGAACTATGTGAAGTGTTTTACATATCTCATTTAATTCTTCCAACAACTCTGAAAGAATGGTATTAGTTTCCTTAACTTACAGATAGAGGAAAGAGAACTCAGAGAGTTTAGTAATTTCCAAGGGGAAAGTAATCTGTAGCAGAGTTATTCAAACTCATGCCAATTTGGCTCAAAAGCTCACATGCTTTTCAGTATACTGCCTTTTTTCTTATAAAGTTAAGAAACAAATGAAAGTGATTATTTTTCAGAGTCAACTTGGACTGAACTAAAATGACCAAATTTAGAAGCATTTCCCAGGTAAGATTTTACCTGTGAAAAGATAAGAGGATTAGGAGAATTAACATTTACTACCAAGAATCACAATTGAAATTTTTGGGCATTTGGTTCTCAAACTTTGTATAATCACATTTCCTAGGAATTCCTTAAAACATGTTTTGAGCACTTGTGTGCAAAGTTCACCCCTTAAATAATAGCTTCTATCACCTCTAAGATGGGTTTTTAGGTCCTGTGATTTCTGTCTTCATAACATAATTTTCCTGTCAGTTCTAACCAAATTTTTGGAATGCTGTATCAACTTAGGTAAATCCTAAATTATGAGTGTATAAGAAAGACTAAAATAATACAAAAATACATACATACATACTAAAAAGTAGACAGTTGAGACAGCTTAAAGCAATATTAAGTCAGAAAATGAGAGTGGGATCTACAAGTTGGGCAAATATGAAAGAATGTGAGGCCTTTAAAAGATTAGGGTTTGAAGCGGTAATCACCTTCATTATCAATGGCAATCCCATATATTCAGCCACTGTCCCAAAAATGTTTGGGACAATAATGACATAGATTAAAATATAAAAACAAATGATTTCTTAGTTCACCAAAGATTCATTAACACAACTATACAACACAATTTTACCTTTTTAGATTAGATTTCATGTATTCAGAAGAGTCAGTGTAGGGTAGTGAAAAAATGATTGGTCTTGGTAGTATTCAGGAAACCTGGATGTTCTGGCCCCAGATCCACCTTTAGATTATATAGTAGTGACTTAGCTATATTTTGGGGCTCTTCATTCCGTAACTCAAAAATAAGGTGTTGGATTCATTGGTTATCGTTTAAGTGTCCTTCTTAGGTAAAACATGTTGCAATTCTAAGTACTTTTAGTGGAAAACACATGAAGATATTTAGGAAGAAAAGAAGTTGCAGTTGTTAAGAAAGCTAGCATTGTTGACAAAAAGAGTTATGTGTAACTGTGTGGCCAGGAATAAAAACAAATGCATCCTCTACTAAAAGAGTAAAAAGATTTTAAATGAGTGGAACACTTTTTGACTAGGTGCTGAGGTACGTTGGTCTGTATTAAATACATACACACTTGGGAAGCCGAGGTGGGTGGATCACCTGAGGTCAGCAGTTCGAGACCAGCCTGCCCAACATGGCGAAACCCTGTCTCTACTAAAAATACAAAAAAATTAGCCAGGCGTTGTGCCTGGCACCTGTAATCCCAGTTACTTGGGAGGCTGAGGCAAGAGAATCTCTTGAACCCAGGAGGTGGAGGTTGCAGTGAGCTGCAATTGCGCCCCTGTACTCCAGCCTGGGCAACAAGAACAAAACACCGTCTAAAAAAAAAAAAAAAAAATACACACTCCTAATTTGATTGACAAATTTATATACTCAGTTTTAACAAAAAAAAAATTTATATACTCAGTTTTAAAAAAATTTTTAAGGACTCAATTTATAGAAAATACATAAAAATAATTTTTAATAGGACTCGCACATATTTGAAAATGAAAATTCCATTAAATGAAAACTGTAGAATCCTCTCCCAAAATAGAGTTAAGCTTGAAATTTTACCCATGGACTTTATATAAAAAGTATATGTAGTTCCTAAATAGCTTTCTTCAAAACCATAAACATAAAAAATGCTCAATAAATAAATTAGAATCCCAAATTAATCTTTAAACAGCAAGTCCTGTGTTTTAAACACAGTATGGTTTAAATTTTTAAAATTACTGTATGCAATATATTCCCCAGAAACACTAACAGTGTGCTCTATTGCTATATATGTTACCTGAAAACTAGGTTTCATGTAGTAAATTCAGAAAAATTCAGCCAATTGAAAGTTTTGATCCATATTACCAAAAACTTGTCAAAACACAATTTATGCTGAATAAAATTAACATTGGTTTGCTGAATCAATACATTCCTTTTGCAGATAAAACATTATATAGCTTTTCAGCAGTTTACCTAGATTACCAGAAATTCTATGCAGAACTGCCTAAGAAGTAGGACTATGAAGCATCCAAGGGTTTTCTCTGCAAAAAATGGAAACTCATCTAAACATTTATTTACACTTTTAAATGTACTCTTTGTCAACATCCTAAAGAAACTAATATTATAGCCTTTGTGTTAGAAAATAAATTATAGCCTTTGAGTTTGAACATAATGACAAAGTGGGAACCCTAGGGACAATGAAAAGGATGCATCAGCCTTGCTCAGTTCAAGGCAAAGTCCTATCGAGATGACAAGAAAGCATTCCGTGTAAATATGTTAAAATTTTTTTAAATTCCCAGATAAAATCATATGTTAGGTGTTACGTTAAATTCAGTGCCCAGAAGACATAAGCTTCTATTCAACCTAATATCAGTAAATAAAGGGGTAGGATGGTATGCCAAAATAAATCTAAAGGAATTCGTAACGTTCATTTTACATGATACAAACTACTAAAATAAATTAATTGGATTAAGTAAAGAGAGAGCTAAAAGGAAGATTTTTAATATAAATGAAAGGAAGATCCAAGTATTCTTTCACCTAAAAAGTTTTTCAGACCTAATAGGCATGACAAAACCTGTCTTCATTCCTTTCTATTCAGCTAAGCAAGTGCTTCTGAGCTCCAATAGTTAATCAGTTACCAGATTCCACAATCTTTGTTTTTCACACTCCTCAATTTTTGCTGTGAATTGTTCCTCCAGTGTACTTAGGATCACCAGCAGGCCAATACTTTTTGTTTTTGGCCTTAAAAAGGCAATTACTATTTATCCACAATTAGATTTACCATATAAAATTGTTACCATATAGTAACAGCCTGTAAAACATAATAATTATATTATGAAGAAGTAGATGGCTTAATATAAATCATTAATATGTGAAATTTATTTGGCAAAATTATTCAGTCCAGATTTTAAGATGACTATAGCCATGCACAACTTGCAAAAAAGTATAGTAAGAGAATATTATATACCAAATAACCTTTATGCAGACAAATCAATGAACATAATGCAAGTGTTATAAAACAGTATCTAGCTTTACAGAAAAGGTATAATGCAGGTATTACTATGTTAAAAATCGATTATCTTTTTAAACATCATTTCTTAGTTTAACTTTCCAAAATGCATAGAAAACTGAGAAATCTTAAATATATACTTACCCTTCAATTTATTTAGAAAACCTCTGCTCTTGGTGAAAAGCAGAAATTGTTTCACTGCTCACTTTCCCTGAAGATATGAACTTAAACATTAAATCAGTGGACACAACCTCTCTGGACCACACTAGTTTGCTAGACACTACTGCTATGTGGAAGGGTTCTGCTGCATCTAAGCTATATACTGTGTACAATGGATAACCTAATATGCCTTTCATTTAACTGGCTGGGCAGGTTTCTACCGTCTGTGGAACATGGAATCAAACCAGAATATGTTGGCACAACAGGCCAGTAAAACCGGTTCTTCTGTAGATCCAGAACCTGTCCAACCAGTCTGTATCAAAGGCTAGCCCAACATGCTGCAGCGGCTCAGCTCTGCTAAGCTCGTACTGGGTGAGTTATCCCCACCTCCCGTCAACTCCCAACAAACTACTCAGAATATTGTAGCCTCCAGCAAAATAATTTAGAGTTCTAGTGGGAGGGGTAGATCTGTGTCAGGTATACCAAGAGTCCATTGTTATAAGCCTCTTATAGTAGACATATATAAGCAAGTAGTCTGTTATCTTCAAAGGTAGGTAATCCTTTTAAAAATGTATTCTAGGGCACTCTGCTGACTACAACCTCTGGAAACAGATTACCTACAATGAAGATGAATCCTGTAATGTCTGACCTTTCCCATTAGTCTGCTTGGCTTTGCTTGATCTAGCTTAGCCTTGAGGAGAGAGACTGATATTCCCCACAAGGGTAGTGGCCTTGAGAGCTAGAAGGAAAAATTTCTAGAAGGAGAGAAACAAGGTGTAGGTTGACCAAACATTTGCTTGAGTGTATTATCTTCCTTGTTCTCAAATGATCCTCATGCCATTCCAGTCTAAAATGGAAAAACTCTTACATACTAGGGAAATATAAAGAGGTTTTGCTTTGGATATTCAACAGTTCACCACAAAGTATTGATCAACCATGTTTCAAGAACTGTGCCAGGTACAGGGTTCACAATGTAAGTGAAATTAGTAAAGAGAGCAATGTCAAAGTTCTCGATTAAGCATGTCTAGTAAGCTTTTGAAAAGAAGAAATGAGCAGCAAAACATTACATTTTGATAGAAATTAGTTTGTATTAAGAGAGATCATGTGAGATTTGTTCTTACTCTCTTATATACTTGCACATTTAGAAGCAGTCTTTCCTGTCTACTGATGTAGTGATTCTGAAACTTTTGTGCTTAAGAATCATCTGAAGTGTTGATTAAGAGCACAGATTCCTGGGCCTAACTTCCACAGATTCTGCTTCAACATTCAGTAGGAATGTTGCCCAAGCACTTCTAGTGATTCTGATGCAGTTGTTGCAGGGACCATATTCCATGCTCAGTTTCTCTTCTATTTTTATACCTAATTAAAAAGAATACATATGGGCCAGGCGCGGTGGTGCACATCTGTAATCCCAGCACTTTGGGAGGCCGAGGCGGGCAAATCACGAGGCAGGAGATCGAGACCATCCTGCCAGCATGATGAAATTCTGTCTCTACTAAAAATACAAAAATTAGCTGGGCATGATGGCACACTTCTGTAATACCAGCTACTAGGGAGGTTGAGGCAGGAGAACTGCTTGAACCAGGGAGGAGGAGGTTGCAGTGAGCCGAGATCGTGCCACTGCGCTCCAACCTGGTGACAGAACAAGACTCTGCCTCAAACAAAAAAAAATTGTCCTATGCACACACATGGTTTATGCAAAAACTGAATGTAACTGAGTGTTTTCCACACAAAGAATAAACATTCCTGGTAGCATCTGTGGCTTGAACTTTCAGACATGGACATCCAATGTGGGCTTACACT
>CAUYLG010037839.1:0-24934 GCA_963573385.1 Cacajao melanocephalus
TGGACTTTTTTTGTTGGTAGGCCATTAATTGCTGCCTCAACTTCAGACCTTGTTGTTAGTCTATTCAGGAATTCAATTGCTGGTTTAGTCTTGAGAGGGTGTAAGTGTCCAGGAATTTATCCATTTCTTCTAGATTTACTGGTTTATCTGCACAGAGGTGTTTATAGTAATCTCTAATGATAGTTTGTATTTCTGTGGGATTGGTGGTGATATCCCTTTTATCATTTTTTATTACATCTATTTGAATCTTCTCTCTTTTTTATTAGTCTGGCTAGTGGTCTATTTTGTTGATCTTTTCAAAAAACAGCTCCCAGATTTATTGATTTTTTTGAAGGGCTTTTTTGTGTCTCTATCTCCTTCAGTTCTGCTCTGATCTTAGTTATTTCTTGTCTTCTGCTAGCTTTTGAATTTGTTTTGATCTTGCTCCTCTAGTTCTTTTAATTTTGATGTTAGAGTGTCGATTTTAGATCTTTCCTCTCTTCTCATGTGGGCATTTAGTGCTATGAATTTCTCTCTAGACACTGCTTTAAATGTGTCCCAGAGATTCTGGTACATTGTGTCTTTGTTCTCATTTATTTCTGTCTTCGTTTCATTATTTATCCAGTAGTCATTCAGGAGCAGGTTGTTTAGTTTCCACATAGTTGTGCAGTTTTGAGTGAATTTCTTAATCCTGAGTTCTAATTTAATTGCACTGTGGTTGAGAGACTGTTTCTTGTGATTTCTGTTCTTTTGCATTTGCCGAGGAGCGTTTTACTTCCAATCATGTGGTCGATTTTAGAATAAATGTGATGTGGTGCTGAGAAGAATGTATATTCTGTAGTTTTGGGGTTGAGAGTTCTGTAGATGTCTATTAGTTCTGCTTGGTCCAGGTCCGAGTTCAAGTCCTGGATATCCTTGTTAATTTTCTGTCTCATTGGTCTGTCTAGTATATACAGTGTGATGTTAAAGTCTCCCACTATTATTGTGTGGGAGTCTAAGTCTCTTTGCAGGTCATTAAGAACTTGCTTTATGTATCTAGGTGCTCCTGTATTGGGTGCATATATATTTACGATAGTTAGCTCTTCTTGTTGCGTTGATCCCTTTACCATTATGTAATGCCCTTCTTTGTCTCTTTTGATCTTTGTTGGTTTAAAGTCTGTTTTATCAGAGACTAGGATTGCAACCCCTGCTTTTTTTTCTCTCTCTCCATTTGCTTGGTAAATCTTCCTCTATCCCTTTATTTTGAGCCTATGTATGTCTTTGCATGTGAGATGGGTTTCCTGAATACAGCACACCCATGGGTGTTGGCTTTTTATCCAATTTGCCAGTCTGTGTCTTTTGATTGGGGCATTTAGCCCATTTAGATTTAAGGTTAATATTGTTATGTGTGAATTTGTTCCTGCCATTTTGATACTAGCTGGTTGTTTTGCCCATTAGTTGATGCAGTTTCTTCATAGTATCAATGGTCTTTACAGTTTTGTATGTTTTTGTGGTGGCTGGTACTGGTTGTTCCTTTCCATGTTTAGTGGTTCCTTCAGGAGCTCTTGTAAGGCAGGCCTGGTGGTGACAAAATCTCTCAGCAGTTGCTTGTCCATAAAGGATTTTATTTCTCCTTCACTTATGAAGCTTATTTTGGCTGGATATGAAATTCTGGGTTGAAAATTATTTTCTTTAAGGATGTTGAATATTGGCCCCCACTCTCTTCTGGCTTATAGGGTTTCTGCTGAGAGATCTGCTGTGAGTCTGATGGGCCTCCCTTTGTGGGTAACCCGGCCTTTCTCTCTGGCTGCCCTTAGCATTTTTTCCTTCATTTCAACCTTGGTGAATCTGATGATTATGTGCCTTGGGGTTGCTCTTCTCGAGGAATATTTTTGTGGTGTTCTCTGTATTTCCTGTATTTGAATGTTGGCCTGCCTTTCTAGGTTGGGGAAGTTCTCCTGGATAATATCCTGAAGAGTGTTTTCCAGCTTGGTTTCGTTCTCCCCGTCACTTTCAGTTACACCGATCAAATGTAGATTTGGTCTTTTCACATAATCACATATTTCTTGGAGGCTTTGTTCATTTCTTTTCACTTTTTTTTCTCTAATCTTGTCCTCTCATTTTATTTCATTGAGGTGATCTTCAATCTCTGATATCCTTTCTTCCACTTGATCAATTCAGCTATTGAAACTTGTGTTTGCTTCACGGAGTTCTTGTGCAGAGTTTTTCAGGTTCATCATGTCATTTATGTTCTTTTCCACTCTGGTTATTCTCATTAGCATTTTGTCTAACGTTTTTTCAAGCATCTTAGTTTCCTTGCATTGGGTTAGAACATACTCCTTTAGCTCAGAGAAGTTTGTTATTACCCACCTTCTGAAGCCTGCTTCTGTCAAGTCATCACATTCATTCTCCATCCAGTTTTGTTCCCTTGCTGGTGAGGGTTGTGGTCCCTTGGAGGGGAAGAGGCGTTCTGGCTTTTGGCAATTTTAGCCTTTTTGCACTGGTTCCTTCCCATCTTCAGGGATTTATCTACCTTTGGTCTTTGAAGTTGGTGACTTTTGGATGGCGTTTCTGAGTGGGTGTCTTTTCTGTTGATGTTGAAGCTATTTCTTTCTGTTTATTAGTTTTCCTTTTGACAGTCAGGCCCCTGTGCTGCAAGTCTGCTGGAGTTTGCTGGAGGTCCACTCCAGACCTTGTTTGCCTGGGAATCACCCACAAGGGCTGCAGAACAGCAAAGATTTCTGCCTGTTCCTTCCTCTGCTAGCTTCATCCCAAAAAGGAATCTGCCAGATGTCAGCCAGAGATCTCCTGTATGACGTGTCTCCCAGATAAAACACCAAAAGCAAAGGCAACAAAAGTCAAAATAGACAAATGGGATCTAAGTAAACTTAAGAGCTTCTGCACAGCAAAAGAAAATATCAATAAAGTGAACCAGCAACCAAGAGAACAGGAAAAAATTTTTGCAACATACCCATCTGACAAAGGGCTACTATCCAGAATCTATGGAGAACTTAAACAAATTTACAAGAAAAAAACAGACAACCCCATCAAAAAGTGGGCAAAGTATATAAACAGACACTTTTCAAAAGAAGGCATTTATGCAACCAACAAACGTATGAAAAAAAGCTCATCATCACTGGTCATTAGAGAAATGCAAATCAAAACCACATTAAGATATAACCTCTCACTGGTTAGAATGGTGATCTTTAAAAAATCTGGAGACAACAGATACTGGAGAGGATGTGGAGAAATAGAAATGCTTTTACACTGTTGGTGGGAGTATAAATTAATTCAACCACTGTGGAAGACAGCGTGGCAATTCCTCAAGGATCTAGAAATAGAAATACCATTTAACCCAGCAATCCCATTAGTGGATATATACCCAAAGGATTATAAATTATTCTATTATAAAGACACATGCACACATATGTTTATTGTGGCACTGTTCGCAATAGAAAAAACCTTGAACCAACCCAAATGCCCATCAATGATAGACTGGATAAAGAAAATGTGGCACGTATACACCATGGAATACTATGCAGCCATAAAAATGAATGAGTTCATGTCCTTTGCAGGGACATGGATGAAACTGGAAACCATCATTCTCAGCAAACTGACATGAGAACAGAAAACCAAACACCATATGTTCTCACTCATAAGTGGGTGTTGAACAATGAGAACACACAGATACAGGGAGGGGAACATCACACACCAGGGCCTAGAGGGTGAGGGGCTAGGGGAGGAATAGCAGGGGGTAGGGGGATTGGGGAGGGATAACATTAGGAAAAATATCTAATGTAGATCATGGGGCAATGGATGCAGCAAACCACCACCATGGTATGTGTATACCTACGTAAGAAACCTGCACGATCTGCACATGTACCCCAGAACTTAAAGAATAATAAAAAAATAAAAATAAAAAATTTTAAATGGAAAATAAAAAACATGAATCCAGAGAAAGATTGAAAGTTAAAGGATGAAAAAAAGATGTTATAAATAAATACTTCAAAATAAAAAAATAGCTAGGGTGTTACATCAATAAAAGATAAAATAAATTTTGAGATGAAAAGCATTAATAAGGATAAAAAGAGTCATTCCATAATGAGAAAAAGTTTAATGTACTGGGAAGATAAAATAATTACAAACTTGTTGACATCTATTAGGATAAATGATAGATTCAGAGAGAAGTGGAAAAGTCCACTATAGGCTGGGTCCAGTGGCACACGACTGTAATCCCAGCACTTTGAGAGGCTGAGGTGGGCGGATCACAAGGTCAGGAGACCAAGACCAACATGGTGAAACACCATCTCTACTAAAAATACAAAAATTAGCTGGGCATGGTGGTGTGTGCTTGTAATCCCAGCTACTCAAGAGGCTGAAGCAGGAGAATCGCTTGAACCAGAAAGTTGGGGGTTGCAGTGAGCTGAGATTGCACCACTGCATTCCAGCCTGGCAACAGAGTGAGGCTTCATTAAAAAAAAAAAAAATCCACTATAACGACAATTTCAACATAACTCACTTGATTACTTATGACTGAAAGGGAATGAAAATCAATAAAGATGTACAGGATTTGAAAGATACACTGAAGAAGCTTGATTTAATGGCTATTTCTAAATCTCAGCACTCCACCATCAGAAAATACGTATACTTCTTTAGCACACATGAATGATTTACAAAAACTGACGACACACCAGAACATGAAGTAAGCCTTAACACAATTCAAAGAACTGCTATCATTACAAACTACAATCTCTGATTACAGTTCAGTTAAATTAGAACTCAATTACAAACATATAATTATTATAGAAATACATTTCTAATTAATGGTTCAAAAAAGAAAACATAATAGAACTTAAAAATGGTCAAGAATAGCAGAGCTCAGCTTCTAGCCAACATGGAGTAACAATGACAAGATTTACCCTTTCACCTTACAGAATCAGAAAACCAGACAAATATACAAAGCACTGGATAACAAGCAGCGCAGAACTTTACCAACTGAAAGAAGGGAAACAAGCGAAATGTGCCCTATTATTTTGCCAGCTTACTGGCTTCCATTAGAAGCTATGTGAGACAGAAGACAAAGAAGGGACATCATTAAGTGAAGAAAAAAAAAATCTTTCAACCTAGAATTTTGACCCAGATAAGTACTCTTTTCAAAATGTAAAAGAAAATAAAGAAATTTTTTAGACAAAAGCCAAGAGAATTCATTGCCAGCAGACCTGCCTATAAGAAAAGTTAAAGGGGCCAGGCACAGTGGCTCATGCCTGTAATCCCAGCATGTTGTGAGGCCAGGTCAGGAAGATTGCTTGAGCCCAGCAGTTTGAGATTAGCATGGGCAACATAGTGAGGCTCCATCTCTACAAAAAATTAAAAATTTAGCTGGCACACACTTGTAGTCTCAGCTACTTGGGAGACTGAGGTGGGAGGATCACTTGAACCAGGGAGTTCAAGTCTACAGTGAGCCATGATTGCACTACTGCACTCCTGTCTGGGTGAAGAGTGAGACGCTGTCTAAAAAAGAAAAGAAAAGTTAAAGGGATGTCATGAGTGAAAAAAATATATACCAAATTGAAAAATGAATCCACAAAAAGAGTAAAGAGCACTATAAATAATAAAAATCACATTTTAATCTCTTGAGAAGATAGCATACTGTTTAACACAATAATAATGTATTTTGCAGTTTACCCATACGTGAAGTGAATGTATAAAAATAGTGCAAAGGATGGAGGAAATGGAAATATACTATTTCAAGGTTTGTATATATGATGTGATATATATGTGATGTGATAGTGTAAATTACACTATGATAAGTTAAAGATGTTTATAGTAAACCACAGAGAATAACTAAAACATAAAACAAAGTCATATAGCTAATAAGCCAATAATGGAGGTGAAAAGGAATTTTTAAATTATTTAAAAGAATGAAGGAAAGGGAAAAAAGGAAACAAATAGCAAAATGGTATATTTAAGTTGAAAAATATTTAAATTAAATATAAGTGGCCTAAGCACACAAATTAAAAGGCAGAGACTTACATTAGATTTTTTTAAGCAAGACCAATTATATATTCTCTAGAAGAAACTCACTTTTAATTAAAAAAAACACAGATAAGTTAAAAGTAAAACAATGAAAAAGATATATCATGCAAACACTATTCATAAAACAGCTGGAGAGACTATTCTAATATATAGTAGACTCAATATTATCAGTGATAAAGATAGAATAAAGGGGTAAATTCATCAAGAGAACATCACAATCCTGAATGTGTCTCCAACTAGTAGAAGAGATTCAAAATATATAAAGTTAAAACATACAATAGAACAAAGAAGTAGATAAATTTATGATTACAATTGGAGATTTTAACATTCCTCTTCCACTAATTGATAGAACAGGTAGACAGAAAATCTATAAGAATATAGAAGACTGGGCTAGATATGGTGGCTCATGTCTTTAATCTTAGCACTTTGGGAGGCCAAGGCAAGAGGATCATTTGAGCCCACAAGTTTGAGACCAGCTTGGGCAACATAGCAAGACCCCATTACTACAAAAAGTTTTAAAAAAAGCTGGGCATGGTGGTGTGCACTTTTAATCCCAGCTAAGGTGGGAGGAGGCTGAGGTGGGAGGATGACTTGAGCCCAGGAGAATAAGGCTGCAATGAACTATGATCACACTACTGTACTCCAGCCTGAATGACAGAGCAAGATACTGTCTCTAAAAAAAAAAAAGAATATGGAAGACTTGAACAACACTATCAACCAACTTGACTTAATTGACATCTACAGATTACACCATCCAACCATAGCAAAAGACAAATTATTTTCAAATGTTTATGGAACATTAACCAAAACAGATTATATTCCATGCCATAAAACAAATCCGCTTAAATTTAAGAGTATTGAAATCACGCAAAATTCCCTTATCACAACAGAATTAAACTAGACATCAGTAACACAAAGATATCTGGGAAATCTGCAAATATTTGGAAACTAAACAACACATTTCTAAATAACCCAGCCTTAAATACTTCAAAGAATTCACAATTCAAATAAAACCATATATTGAATTGAATGAAAGTGAAAGCACAATCAACCAAAGTGGGTGGATTACAGGTAAAGAAATTCATTGAAGGAAATTTGTAGCATTAAGTGCTTATATATTAAGAGGAAAATATTATAAATTAATGGTTTAAATGTTCACCTAAAAAATTAAAAAAATTGCAAGTTAAACCCTAAGTAAGAAAATAAAAAGAAATAATAAAGAGTATACATTAATTTTTAAAAGGGAACAGAAAAAAACAATAGCAGTCATGAAACAAATAACTAGTTCTTCAAAATACATGAAGTAGGAATTGACACCACAACCATGATCTCTAAACATAACAAAGATTCCCTGGGATTATGTCCTCCAGTAAAGACAAACTAAATGGATAAACAAAATAAAAAATAAACCTAACAAAGACTACAAAATAATCTCTAGCCAATGTCTTTCGTGATAGTCATGATATTAAACCTAAAAGAAATCCTTTAAGATATTTAGTAAATTGAATTCAGTAATGCATCTCTAAAAAGGGTAATACAGCACAACCAAATGAAGGTCATCCCAGAAATGTAAGGTTGGTGTTTAAAAATGGTTCCCCAAAAGACATTCATAGCTTAATCCCTGTAAATTTACATTAACTTATCTGAAAAAAGGCATTCAAGACTTCGAGATGAGGGGATTATTCTGAATTATCTGGGCAGACCCTAAATGCCATCACAACTGTCCTTATATCAGAGGGCGATTACACACGCAGCAGAGGGGAAGGCAATGTGGCCACAGAGGCAGAGTGTGGCATGATATGGCCACAAGTCAAGGAATGCCAACAGCCTTCTTCAGACAACAGACCTCACCGTCTGCCAGGGGAGGGGTGGGACAGGCACTCAGTGGCAGAGATTTGGAGAAGGGGCTTAGAGAACTAATTGAATCTTTTTTTTTTTTAACTGCCTCTTAAACAGCTTTCAGAGAACTCTTTCTATGTTAGCAACTGTGAAAGGAAAATAAATCTGAGGACCTCAAAATCACTAAGCCAAAGGGAAAAGTCAAGTTGAGAAGCACGTCAAGCAAACCTGCCTCCTATTTTATTCCTAAATGAGATAGCTACAAAGTTTTTTTTTTAAGTTACATACCTCCCTCACAATTTGCCCACTAGGAAATTCCTGTGGGCCTCAAGATGTAAACTGATAGCTTATCTTCACAGGCACAAGACAAAGGACAGAACTCTAAGTCATCCCTCTGCTTGCCTGAGACAAATGCATATCTGATTGCTTCCTCTGATGTAAAAATGCAGATTCTCAAAATTAGACATAAGTGACTATTCCTCTACCTGCCCCCTCCCTATGTGTAAGTTGTATATTCAGCGAAAGACTAATCAGACTCAAAAGAATGCAACTGTTTGTCTCTTACCTATCCACACTTCTTAAAAGTTTCTTCTTCTTTACTCAATATTCACTCTTTCTCCTTTAAATATTAAAGCCCTCAAAATCATCTTTAGAGAAGGCACAGACTTGCCTGCCAGGCATAGGTCCTTAACCTCAGCAAAATAAACTTTCTAAATGATTGAGACCTGTCTCAGATACTTTTTAGTTTACACAACACACATTCCTTCCTTCACCTCCTTCCAGATGTTTCAATTCCTTGGTCTTTTGAAGGTCCTATGGCACAATCCAGGTGGGTTCCCAGGTTTGTAAGATTTGTCAAGTGAATTACCACTCTTCCATTGCTTTCCAGCTAACAGAAATGTGTTGCTCCCAAGGCTGTGGGTTCAGGCCTTTTAAAACAATCCCTTTACTGTAGCTTTAGTGAGATTTTGGAAAAGAGCAGAATTAAATACATCTGTTTGATTTGCCGTTCTCTGCTCAGGCTTCCATTTTTCAACTTCCAAAGCTGTGCTGACAACTCTATTCCATTGTCATCTCCTTGTTATTTTACACTTCTCTTTTAACTTTAGTCAATCGAGTGGGATTTTAAGAGGGGGCAGAGAGAAATCCACATATTCAATCTATCATGTTTAACTCTCTGATTATTTGTGTAGGATATATTCCTTCCCAGAAATGGAACTGCTGGGGTCAGAGGGCTTGCACAATTTTAAGACTTTTGATAGAGATGGTCAAATAGTCCTCTAAGAAGTTTGTACTAATTTATACTAATTTATAACCAGTAAGTTATGAAAGTGCTGATTTCTCTACATCCCAACAAGCATTGTGCAATATTATTCCTTTTAAGCTTTGTAAATCTGTTAAGGAGAAAAAAATATCTAATTTTGCATTTATTTTTACTACTGAATATCAGTGTATTTAATACATTTATTAGTTGTTAGTTTTGTGAATTGCCTACTCATGTAATTTTCCAGTTCTTACAACTAAGCTATACATTTTCTTACTGATTTTTTTTAAATTGCATTTTAGGTTTTGGGGTACATGTGAGGAACATGCAAGATTGTTGCATAGGTACACACATGGCAGTGTGATTTGCTGCCTTCCTCCCCATCACCTATATCTGGCATTTCTCCCCATGCTATCTCTCCCCACCTCCTCACCCCCCGCTGTCCCTCCTCTATTTCCCCTCAACAAACCCCAGTGTGTGATGCCCTCCTCCCTGTGTCCATGTGTTCTCATTGTTCAACACCCACCTATGAGTGAGAACATGCATGATTTTCTGTTCTTGCATCAGTTTGCTGAGAATGATGGTTTTCAGGTTCATCCATGTCCCTACGAAGGACACAAACTCATCGTTTCTTATAGTTGCATAGTATTCCATGGTGTATATGTGCCACATTTTCCCCGTACAGTCTATCATCGATGGGCATTTGGGTTGGTTCCAGATCTTTGCTATTGTAAACAGTGCTGCAATGAACATTCATGTGCATGCATCCTTATAGTAGAATGATTTATAATCCTTTGGATATATATATCCAGTAATGGGATTGCTGGGTCAAATTCTTATTACGAATTTCTTAAGTTAGCAAACTTAAAAATAAATTACTGATGTTTCACTTTTTAAAATCACAAATACTCCGAATTGATATTGGGTGGCCCTCACTAGAATGCTACCCAAGAGAGATTTTTTCTGGAAAAAATGTATCATCTGTTTGTCTTAGTTCATTCATGCTGCTATGACAAATACCTTCTACTAGGTAATTTATAAAGGACAGAAATTTATTTCTCACAGTTGTGGAGACTGGAAGTCCAAGATGAAGGTGCTGGAAGGTTTAGTGTCCGGTAAAAGCCTGGTCTCTCCTTTCAAGATGGTGCCTGCTGCTGTGTCCTCTGCTGGGGAGGGATGTTGTGTTCTCACAGGGCAGGAGGTAGAAGGACAAAAAGGGGTGAACTCTCTCTGATGTCTCTTTCATAAGCACATTCATCCATTCATGAGAGTGAAGCTGAAGACCTCAGGACTTAATCACTTTCCTGGATGTCCCTCTTCTTAATACCACCACAAAAGAAATTAAGTTTCAACATAAATTTTGGAGAGGTCCACACTTAAACCATAGCACTGTCCCATCAGATAAATGCGTTGGTTTGAAAATAAATAAGAAACACTGCATTTCAAAATCAATTCTTGCTATAATGTTAAAGATGCAACTTTAGAAACTAGGTTGTGCTTTATGTGTTTTTGTCTTCAAAAACAATTACATATTTGTCTACAAAGACTTTCATATCTGCACATGAAAAAACAGGAAATCTAGAATCAAGCCTCTTCCAGTTAGTTTGTAAGCAAAAATGAGTAGCATGTGGAGGATGGAAACTTACCTACCAGCTGAATTTCAACCAACGGCTTAGTATAATTTATGCTTAATACATAAGCATAGCAGTATAAATGTAGCCAGTGATGACTGCCTTCCACTGGAAAGTACAATCTGTGGGAATCATCCTTCTTAGCTTTGAAACATGTATCACTGAATTGCGGCATCACCAGGATTTTTAAAGTACTGCCAGATAGTCTGTCATTTTGCACTAAAATATAATAATTATTTAATCATTTTTCTCTATGATTAAAATATAACACATTAAAAGAATATTTTAATTCCTATTTTTGGTTATATATTTTACAAAATTATGCAACTTATTTGTATAGTATCACAAAGGCATAGTTTATAAATATATGCATGTTGAAGGTGTGTGCTCAAAATCTACTTAGGTTTGGGGTAAGTGATTAAAGAAGTTTGGAGTACCATGCTTAGATTATTGAAGAGTAAGTGACTGAAGTGTGCCCCCATATGGCTGGGGGGAGGGGAAGGTCACAGCCATGAGACACATGCTTTAGGGCAATGCTTCCACTGCTTTAGAACAGGAAGTGAGGAACCAATCTACCCAAGGGAAAGCCCCAGGGGAGTAAAGCGAGGCTGAGGGCAATTGTGCCAACTGGAATCTGTCCAGAAGGCTAATGCCCCTCTTCTTGTAGAAATACCAAGGGACTCAGTGAGGAGGAGGGAAGGAGAATAACTTGGAAGCCTATCAGGAAATACAGGAAATTTAATTTTAAAATTAGAAAATGTTTTCATTTAATGGGATTAAGGAGAGCATTGGGTAAGTACTGTTGAAACATGTAAAAATGAACACAGAGTGGCAGCCTGCCAGCAACCTATTGTAATTCCCCCCCAACCTGCCCAACTTATCTAGAATGGCTCTTTGTATTTTATTCCCACCCCCGTCCCCCGAAATATTAAACTGGTTGGCTAGTTGATCCATTTTAGGACATGCTTTCAGATGAAAGAGATACAACATGATGCATGATGGTGTGATTTTTTTTTTTTTCTTTAGAACATAAATTTTGTTCAAACTATTGAGATCTGGCTTGGGGTTTGGGATAAAAGATTCCCTTCTTTAGTTAGCCAGGGTGTTTAGTAAGGAAAAATAAGCTTTGAGGCTCACAACAGATAGGAATGGAGCCAGTATTTTTTTTTTTTAATTTCTCTTGCCAGAGTAATTAGTGCCTATGAATAGGCTTGGTAAGGCAGATGTGTGCAATGTGTCTTTTAGAGAAACATGGACAGGGATAAAGTTTTCAAAGAGTATATTGTGTTTAGTTGCACAATTCTCTTCTTCCTCTTGGCAAATATTTGATTATTATGCAGGGGTGGAGATGGAGGAGAGGAAGAGATTATTCAGGGAACAGCAGATAGCAGATTTTCCCTTCAGAACCTCTGTGGTTTGAATAAAAGCGATTGAAATGGTAGGGCTGGCTTTTAATGCTTTCTTTACATTTAGCAAATGATATTTCTCAAGTCAAAGTTTTCACTTTTTCAAGGCTTTTTCTTCAGGTCTGTCTCTGCTCTCTCCTCAATGGGGACTGGATGGAGGAACAGGCAGGTTCTGAATCCCAGAGGTGCTTAGAAGCGGGCTGCCCCTGCCGATAGGCATGGCTCTGGCACTAGGAAGATGCGTAGGAATGAACTTTAGTTATGTTCCAGAAGGGTGAGGCAGTTTGTGTGGAAATATCAAGTGTACAAATAGGCCTTTCTCTCACAGCCCATCAGCAAACACCTTACCTCTAGAACCCAACCATTTTTCAGACTTCCATTGTTATACCCATGATATGGTTTGGCTCTGTGTCTCCACCCAAATCTCTTCTTGAATTGTCATTTCCACATGTCAAAGGAGGGACCTGGTGGCAGGTGATTGAATTATAAGGGTGGTTTTTCCCATGCTGTTCTTGTGATAGTGAGTGAGTTCTCGTGAGAGCTGATAGTTTTAAAATGTGACACTTCCCCTTTGCTCACTCTCTCTGTCTCTCTTGCTGCCATGTAAGATGTGTCTTGCTTCCCCTTCACCTTCTGCCATGATTGTAAGTTTCCTGAGGTCTCCCCAGCCTTGCAGAACTGTGAGTCAATTAAACCTCTTTTCTTTATAAATCACCCAGTCTCAGGTATTTCTCTGTATCAGTGTGAGAATGACCTAAGACAGCTCATGTCTAAGCCACTGTCATTTGCCCTTGGATTATTATAATGTTCCTTAGGTGGTCACTGCTTCCACCCTTGCCCCAGGAGAGTCTAATTTCAGCAAAAAGTCAGGGAGACCACTTGGTAAGTTAGGTCAGATCATGTCCCTTCATAACAGCTCACCATTTCACTTAGAATAAAAGCCAAAGTCCTTCCAAAGGTCTTGAGAACTCTATGGTACCTGGCCCCAAGTACTTATCCTGTCTCCCTGATCACTCCATTCCAGCTACATGAGTCTCCTTGCTTTTTCTCAAACATGCCAAGCAGATGCTTTATTGGTGCTGCACCTTCTGCTTGGAATGTTTTTCATCAAATATCTATATGAATTGCTCTATGCTCTTCACCCCTTCGCCTACCAGATCACCAGGTATAATATCAAAATCCTCTGCTCTATTTTCTTTTAAAAGAATATTGCCACCTGAAATATGCTAGTATTTAGTTTTGTGTTGCATAAAAATGTGTATCAAGATACACATTGCATTCACTCCTATTAGGACTGGTAGTGCTACCTCTCTTGATGACAGTTTGTTATTTGCTAGTTGATATGGTTTGGCTGTGCCCCTGCCCACATCTCAAATTGTAGCTCCCATAATTCCCAAGTGTCATGGGAGGGTCCTAGTGGGAGGTAATTGAATCATGCAGGCAGGTCTTTCCTTTGCTGTTCTTGTGATAGTAAATAAGTCTCATGAGATGAATATGGTTTTATAAAGGAAAGTTCCCTTGCACATACTCTCTCTTGCCTGCTGCCATGTAAGACATGACTTTGTTCCTCATTCACCTTCTGCCATGATTGTGAGTCCTCCCCAGCCATGCTGAACTGTGAGTAAATTAAACTTCTTTCCCAGTCTTAGGTACGTCTTTATTAGCAGTGTGAGAACAAACTAATACACTAGTTTACATTGGCAATGTATTTAAATGTTATAAAGCTGCATTTTCTATATTTTATTTTATTTTATTTTATTTTATTTTATTTAATACAGGGGGGGGGGTCTCACTATGTGGCCCAGGGTGATATTGAACTCCTAGCCTCAAACAATCATCCCATCTCAGCCTTCCAAAGCACTGGGATTATAGGCACCTGACTGCTTTCTTTCTTTTTGAAAAGACTGTAACTATCCTTCCATCCATTCAGGGTGGATCTTTGGGCAGTTATATTGAATCAGTGAGGGCTTTCTGTGTAGGTTCTTGGGGTGACAGTAGATGATGGGATTTGGCAAATCTTCAGGATACCAATTGCTTGGACTGAATTGTACCCCTTAAAATTTATACGCCAAAGCCCGATGTGATAGTATTTGGTGATAGGGCTTTTTGGAGATAATTAAGGTTACATGAGATTATAAGGGTGGATTACTAATCCAGTAGGATTGGTGGCCTTATAAGAGAAGGGAAAAAGAGTCTCTTTCTCTTTCTCCACATGCACTCAGCATGAAAGGCCAAGTGAGGACACAGCTAGAAGGCGGCCATCTGCAAGCCAGGAAGAGAGCCCCTACTAGGAACTGAACCAGCCAGCACCTTGTGTTGGGCTTCCTAGCCTATAGAACTGTGAGAAATACATTTCTACTAAGCCACCCAGCCTGTAGTATTTTGTTATATCAACCTGAGCCAACTAAAATACCAGTCCAGCACAGGAATACAAAATTGTCAGATTATCTTGAGAAAGTTCTGAATACCATTTGGCTACCCAGTGCTAGTATTGCTAACAATGTCACTTTAAGGAGTAGACATTTCTACAGGATTAAGGAAGACAAGAGAAGAGGTGATGTGAGGAGATTTAATAGAGGTGATTACTTTTGTTTCATAAAAGGTCTATATATATATTTTAGAAAATTTAATACAGAGAAAAGGAAAGAAAAATATTCATTTTATAATTTCTCTGAGACAATCAGTATTAACACTTTTTTTCTTTTTCCTTTTTATTTTTTGATACAGGGTCTTGCTCTGTTGCCCAGGCTGTAGTGCAATGATATGATCATAGCTCACTGCAGCCTTGAACTCCTTGGCTCATGGAATCCACCCATTTTAGTCTCCTGAGTAGCTGGAACTAGAGCTGCATACCACCATGCCTGGCTAATGTATTTTATTTCATTTTATTTTTTGAGATGGAGTTTTGCTCTGTCGCCCAGGCTACAGTGCAGTGGCACAATCTCAGCTCACTGCAACCTCTGCCCCCTGAGTTCAAGAAATTCTTGGCCTACTGAGTAGCTGGGATTACAGGCACATGCCACTACATGCAGCTAATTTTTGTATTTTTAGTAGAGATGGAATTTTATCATGTTGGCCAGGCTGGTCTCGAACTCCTACCTCAAGTGATCTGCCCACCCCAGCCTCCTAAAGTTCTGGGATTACAGGTGGGAGCTACCATGCCCGGCCTAATTTTTTATTTTTGTAGAAATAGAGGTCTTGTTTATGCTGCCAGGGCTATTCTTAAACTCCTGGCCTCAAGAGATCCTCCAGCCTCAGCCTCCCAAAAGTGTTGGGATTACAGGTGTGAGCCACTGCATCTGGCTCATTTATTGCATTTCTTTCTAGTCTTTTTTCCATGCATACTTAGTGATCCTATGGTTCTTTAGTATTCCTGCTCTCTTCTCAGAGTCCTACCACACTAACTACTCACTGAACACCTCACTTTCCTGTCATAGTTGCTTAGAGTTGTAGCTTTATGCCTTTTAAATATAAAACATAGCAAATATTTTTCGCAGCCTGCAGTTAGTTTCATTGACTGATATTAACAAATCTTTTTGGCTGTTCACTGTGTTTTTCTTTTATCTTATTCCTCCCTATGGGTTTATCTTTCTTTTTGTTATAGTACCTTCTCTAATAGTTCGTTTAGAAAATGTCTTTGGGTGTTAAACTCTCTTTGTCTTTTATGTGTATAAAAGTATTTATTTTGCTGTCACATTTAAACCAAGGTTTAACTGGGAATAAGATTCTAAATAAACGCTTCTCCCCTCCCCTCCCCTCCCCTCCCCTCTCCCTTCTCTCTCTCTCTCTACATCTCTCTCTCTCTCTCTCTCTCGTTCTCTCTCTCTCTTTCTCTCTCTCTCTCTCTCTCTCTTTCTTTCTTTCCTTTTTGAAATAGAGGCTTGCTCTGTTTTCCAGGATGGAGTGCAGTGGTGCGATCTCAGGTCACTGAAACCTCCTCCTCTTAAGTTCAAGCGATTCTCATGCCTCAGCCTCCCAAGTACCTGGGATTACAGGCGCGCGCCACCACCCCCAGCTAATATTCGTATTTTCAGTGGAAACGGGTTTCACCATGTTGGCCAGACTGGTCTCAAATGCCTGAACTCATGTGATCCACCCGCCTCAACCTCCCAAAGTGCTGGGAATACAGGTGTGAGCCGCTGTGCCCGGCCAGATGCTTATTTTCCCTCCGCACACTCCTTGGTACCACTGCACTAACCTTTGCCATTTATGGCTGTAGCTTGGAGGTCCTCTCAAGGGCTAGTTTTTGCTCATTTTTGGGTAATCTGTGTCCTCTCTCTGGTCCTTTTTGTGGTCGTTTCCTTATTCTTTATGTCAGAGGTCCCTAACCCCTGGCTGTAGACCGGTGCCTGTCCGTCGTGGCCTGTTAGGAAACCAGCCGCAGCGCAGGAGGTGAGCAGTGGGCGAGCAAGCGTTACCGCCTGAGCTCCGCCTCCTGTCAGATCAGCGGTGGCATTAGATTCTCATAGCCCAGCCCTAACTGTGAAGTACCAAGCCAGGGATCTAGGTTGCGTTCCTTGTGAGAATCTAACTATTGCCTGATGAACTGAGGTGGAACAGTTTCATCCCAAAACCACCTCCTGCACTCCACCAGTGGAAAAATTGTCTTCCATGAAACCAATCCCTGGTGCCAAAAAACGTTAAGACTGCTGCTTTGGGGGGGCACAGTGACTCACACCTGTAATCCCAGCATTTTGGGAGGCCGAGGCGGGGGGATCTCTTGAGTCAGGAGTTCCAGGCCAGCCTGGACAACATAGTGAGACCCTGTCTCTACAAAAAAATGCAAAAATTAACTAGGTATGGTGGCAAGCACCTGTAGTCCTAGCTACTCAGGAGGCCAAGGTGGGAGGATCACCTGAGCCCCGGGAGGTTGAGGCTGCAGTGATTCATGATTGCATCACTGCTCTCCAGCCTGGGTGACAGAGTGAGACCCTGACTTAAAAAAAAAATGCATTTTTGTCAGTTCCTTCATTCTCCACTTTGTGGATGCTTTTAAATTAAATATTGGTGACCTTCATTCTCTTTTTTCATGTGTCTTCACTGTCTAAAAAACAGTTGTTTTGTCTGTTTGTGTCTTATTCTGGGTGGCTTCCTCAGGACTACCTTTTAGGTAATGAACTCTCTCTTTAACTAGGAACCATCCAGAATTTTCCTGTCATGTCACCTTTGTATCAATGTAATTTTTGTTTTTCAGGATCCATTGGCCTTTTTCACAGCCTCTTGTTCTTGTTTGATTTCTTCCTGTTTAATGATTCCTTGTTCTTTTAAATAAACATTATGGCTTCTTTTATCCTCTATAACGTATGTACTTCATTTTAAAGTCTTGGTCTGATATTTCTGTGAGATCCCTTTTACAATGGAGTGAATTTGTGTCCAAATTATCTATTTTTGGCTTTCTTTTGTGGTTTTTTTAGTTCCTCACACATTTTGAAATTCTTATTATAGTTCCTCATGCATTTTGAAATTCTTATTTCTGTGCTCATTTTGACTAAGGACCATTTTAATTATTTTTCGTTTCTTTCTGGTGTTTTGTGGTTTCCTTCACCCATTTCTCTGAGTCTGCAATCCAGAGCCAGGTCTGATAAAGGCAGAGGTGGGGATTTCTGCGCCAGGGTGTGTTGTGGGTTGAACTGGGTCCCCAAGAAGATACATTGAAGTCCTAACCTTGGTACCTGTAATGTGAACTTATTTGGTAATAAATAAGGTCTGTGCACATAGTCAAATTAAGATGAGGTCATATTAGATTGGAGTAGCCCTAATCCAGTGACTGATGTCTTTATAAGAGAAGAATGAAGAGGGAGATTTAGATACAGAGGCTCACTCATGGCAGAAGATCGTTATGTGAAGAAATCGGAGTGATGCTGCTGTAAACCAAGGAATGCCTAAAAGAGGCAAGGAAAGATTTTTTTCTCTAAAGCTTTTAGAGAAGGCATGTCTCTTCCAACTCCTTGATTATGGGAATCTATATCCTCCAGAACTGTGAGAGGATAAATATTCATTGTTTTAAGCCACTTAGTTTGTGATACTTTGTCATGTGAGCCTGAGGAAATTAATACAAGGTGATATTGGGAATACAACTGATCTGTTACAGAGACAGAAGGTGGCTTGAGTTGGTGCCTGGTTCCACCTGCATGCATTTGGCTTGCATTTGGGGCTTGCATGTACTGAAGTGCACTTGCTTCAGACAGAGAGTGTTCTACACTACTTTTAATTTTGTGCCTCCTTTGGAGTGAAGGAGCTGAGAGAAGCCACTCCAGCCCTTGGCTTCAAACACTGACCTTGGCTTGTGACCTGATGTAAATACCTACTTGTTTTGGGCACTTTTGCTCAAAGCCTACAGTCCTGAGACTTCATTCAGTCCTATGTATCATTTTACATGATTGTCCCATCTTTACTCTACACATGTATTTGTCTTGTTTTTGAACTAGCAATGTCTTGTTGGTTTCTCTTTTTTATATTTTATCAGTCATTTTGTACGTTTAAAGCAGAGGGATGGTTGAAGGGTAGATTTTCTGAGGCATCCTGACCCGAAGCCTACAGTCTTTTTGTACATGGCTTTTGTCACTAGTAAACTTTAAATAGTTGCTTTGTTTCCATTTGACAAAAAATAACATTGGTATTATTGTTAGAAACTCTTTGTGAACATAATGTTTACTGGCCACGTAATATTCCATCAAATGAAATTGGGGCAGTTCTTTCAGGAAATATTTTGTGGAGATAAGACTCTTGCCATGAAGTATCTCAACTCATAGCTTGAAGAATCATTTTTGGCATATTGAAGGGAAAGGTGTTTTTGTGTTTCAGTGTGGTTGGAAGCAATCGAGTTGAGTGAGTAACAAAAGAGAAGTGTTTCTACTTGTGTTTTAAATTCCCTGGGTAAGGAGAGATTACTTAAGAAAGGCTTCCTAATCTACTGAGCAATGTAAGTGGTTTCCATGGAATTTCACTTGGTTTCTGAATATAGCCTCAGGTTTTGTGTTATGAAGATAGTTTTGACATTTTAAAATGATTGTAACTTGAAACAAAAAACATTTTCCATTGGACGTGGAAAACAAGCCACAAACAAACTGCCCTCTTCTAGAATAGCTAGGATTCAGTTTTTGATAATCAAGATCTTTCTCCTCAGATTCTAACACGGAGCCCTTATGGGACTCTCTCTTGCTCCATCCTTCTTGAAACTGACACAGAAGTACTTGTCTGTGTGTTGGAGAGCAATGTGAGTTTCCATTCATCTCACAATGATTCCTGTCTTAGAAATGTGTGAGGCAAATGAACCAACATTCTGAACGAACTTCATGAAAAAAGAACGGATAATTCAAGAAATGTTTTGCCAATAGGGGGTTTTACTTGCATCAGTTGGCTGTGAAGAACAATTTGGTGTCTTAATTTTGCTGTCTCAAGAAGTCAGCAGGGCCTTAGCTGTACTCAGACCAGCTCTTACTTAATTCAAGAATCACTTTTCCTACATTCCCAAGAAGTAGTCATTATACTTCTGCTTGAGAATGTACTCAATTACAGAAAAAACATGACTTATAGTAACAGCAGATTCCATTGTTGGACAACCACAATCCTGAAAAAGTTCTCAATATTGGACAGAATACGGTTTTCCCATTTGTTCCAATATCCTGTCTGGAGCCACATAATAAATCTAGACTTTCTTCTAGATTTTCATTATCTAGGAGTCTTTTGATTCTCTATAGACATTTGGTGTGGGCTCCTTGGGTCTTCTTTTCTCCAGTTGTTTCAAATCATTCTTATATTTCTTTAACTTCAGCTGAAGAAATGATCCATGGTAGGGCTGGGACTGAGGCCAGAGACAGGGTCTTCAAACACAATGGGAAGCCAGCCATGCAAGAGTTCTGCAAGAGCCAGTGGGTAGCAAAATGAAGTTCAAAAACAGAGGCCATTACCCTTTGAGAGGCTGAGGTGGGCAGATCACCTCAGGTCAGGAGTTTGAGACCAGCCTGGCCAACACGATGAAACCCCATCTCTACTAAAAATACCAAAAATTAGCTGGGTGTGGTGGCAGGCACCTGTAATACCAGCTACTCAGGAGGCTGAGACAGGAGAATCACTTGAACCCAGGAGGCGGAGGTTGCAGTGAGCCGAGATCACGCTATTGCACTCCAGCCTGGGCAACAAGAGTGAAACTCTGTCTCAGAAAAACAAAAAACAAAAAACAAAAAAACAGAGGCCATTAAGTAAGAAGGAGTTGGTACCAGGGTAGAAGCACAGTAACATGTGAAAGAGAATTTAGCGGAAGATTAGACTCTGATACTTAGGGTAGTGGAAAATGGTGGGGGTAAGTTCCAAAAAAAGAGACTGGTTTAGGAACAGGATTAGAGTTGGAGTTTAAGAGACCCAAAAGAATCAGGATAGAGGAGAACTTTCTGGAGTCTAGACAAGATGTCACCAGTCAAGAAAACAAGTCTACCTTTTGTCAGTTGTCTGGCCTGCTTCTTAATGGAAAACAGATGTGGCCTTTGATAATATGAAATGACTTTGTGGTTCTTCACCACGTTACTCTCTCTCCAAAGGACAGCCTTGATTCTCAGTCACTTCTATTCACATCTGATGTATAGTCTACAAAAGAGAAAATGTTGCCTCTGCCAATAACTGCTGAGAAATCCTGTAACACAGACTTGCAGTTGATTGAAGCACAGCTAGATATCATTTTTATTGGCAGATTTATATCTACTAGCTCTTTCTACCCTCACCTGTATCATAAATAAAGGTCCTAGAGAGATGTGGCCTGAAGAAATCCAAAACGATTGCCTTTCAATTTTAAATAAAATTTTCTCCTGGTTGAAGCCTCATTTCTTCCAATTCAGTTCAATTTCCTTCAGATTGAGGCCTATGGACTTAGGCTACCATTGGGACTTCTCTCAATATTCATTTTCTTGGGTTGAGTTTGCTCAGATCATGAGCTAAGGAATGCATATGCGCAATTTCGCTGTGGTGAGCCTGACACTTTTGCTGAGAACTCAGGTAGCTCTGGGCTAAAACTCTGGATGTGGTACTTTCAGGCAGTGGACTGCCTTTGTGGAGTTCCCTAATCTTCTCTGAGTCTCAGTTTGCTCCTCTGCAAAACAGGGATAAGCACGACCTCTGTGATTTTAGGGAGTTGGTGAGGCTCCTCTTCTCTGCAAACATCACGAACTTCCCGAGGCCCCACCCTGTCCTCCCTGTGTGCAGGCCATTCGGAGGTTCTCTGGGGAGCCCTTTTTACTTGACTGTCTCACCATAATGGTTGTGTTCTGGGAAAGGACCTCTTCTGGGCTGCAGGTTGCCAATTTCTCATTGTATCCTCACATGGAAAGAGCGTGAGAGAGCTTTCTGGGATCCTTTATATAAAGACACTAATCCCATTCAGGAAGACTCCACTCTCATAACCTAATTACCTCTAAAGGCGTCACCTCCTAGTATCACACTGGAAGTTAGTATTTTAACATAGGAATTTTAGGGGGCACAAACATTCAGTCCATTGCATGATGGACATAATTCACTTACCCAATATCTGGCACAGAATATATGATTTATACATTTAGATTTTACTAATTCCAGCCCAGTTGCAATAGCTTACACATAACAATGAATCTTTGTTAAATAATAAGTGAATAGATATCCTAAGTACTCACTGAGGGACCAGTTGGTACATGTGAACTCATCTCTTTGTCTAATGTGCTTGTTAATAATAGCATCATTAACTAAGGTAATTCTCAGTGATAGGAACTAGGTGAAATGCATAAATGTTCTCTTCTTTAATTCTCTCAGCAAATCTATGAGGTGGTATGATTGTTCTTTCTGAAGAAGGAAGAAGAAAGTAGGCTTAGTGAAGTTAAATAACTACCCAAATGATACACAGCTAGATAGTGGCTGAGTTCACGTGTTAATCCAAGTCTATCTAACTTTGAAACCTCCTTTAAGCACAATATAGAGGAGCTGAGGGAAGGATTTGAGGCGTGTGCTTAGGCGAGTCCCTTGGAGAGCAGAGAATCCCCTGGGCCATAGAACAATGTTGGGTCCCAGGGTAAGCAAACAGTGGGGGCCAGGGGAGGAAGGACATTCTGAGAGGGGCAGATTGGGGCCAGAGTTGTGCGGAATGGCCTCAAGGCAGCTGGGAGAGAGCTTTTGAGTGTTTAGGATACCTTTTTACCCCAGTATGAAAAAGAACCTTCAGCCTTGGAGTTTAAAGGAACTGCTGTTCCTAAGGGATTTGAGCCCCTCACATGCAAACTCCATGAAAGTGCAGACTTTGTCTTGTTCATGCTGTGAATGGTGCTTGGCCTACAGTGGATGCTCAAAAATCATTTGTCATATGAATGGATGGATGGTCTAAAACATTTACTCTAAGACCTTGACTCTGAAATGGAGGAAGGCCTCCACGTTTGTTCACGGAAGTAGGCACCGTGCTTAATACTGTTGAGGAAAATAAACAAGAAAGGAGTAGTGTCTAATCTCTGACTTCAAACAGCAACACAGTGTAACTATGATGTTTACTGTCTTCTTGTAGGCTTAGGATTGTAAGGCACACCCTTATAAGGTTGTTTATTTCCTGTTGAATCCTTGGCCTTCACAGTAGAAAAACCAAAACCAAAAAGGAACCCTTAGTACAACGTACAAATTTAAATCTTTAAATGGCAGCAGAGTGGTCTTTGCCCAAGTTGGAAATGATTCCATCAAATTGGTGAAAAGAGGACACAAAACAGCTGACCCTATTGAAATGCATTTCTTCCAGGAGGATTTCTCTGCTTATACAAAGTGCAGTCTAGAAACCCAGATATGTCTAATTGCATTAAGAAGAGTCAAATATCATGTTAATTTCCAGGCCTCTCTCTTCCTTTAGGCTACTCAACACTGGCCACCATCTCTTAAACAGCATTTGTTTTTTGTGTCTCCTTGACCTGTCAATGTTTCTTATTTATGTACCAGTCTGGTGGCATTGGGATGGAGTGGGTCGAGAAATGGGAGATGAAGGGATAGAAAATACTGCTTTTGCATAGAAGACCTTATAGGATAGTGTTGTCATCGTTTACCCTTTCACATTCAATGTGGAATTTTGTCTTTAACCTCGGATCAAATAGATTCTTCATGATAGCACCTTAACACTTTAAAATAAAATGTATAGCCTGGCACGGTGGCCCACACCTGTAATCCCGGCACTTGGGTGGCCGAGGCAGGCAGATCATGTGAGGTCAGGAGTTCGAGACCACCCTGATCAATATGGTGAAACCCTGCCTCTCCTAAAAATATAAAAAAATTAGCCGGGTGTGGTGGTGGGCGCCTGTAGTTCCAGCTGCTAAGAAGGCTGAGACAGGAGAATTGCTTGAACCTGGGAGGTGGAGGTTGCAGTGAGCTGAGATCATACCACTGCACTCCAGCCTGGGCAACCGAGCAAGAATCCATCTCAAAAAATAAAATAAAAAAATAAATAAAATGTATATTATAAATACAAGAAATCTTTCAAAACCTCTTTTGTTGTGTTCCATAGTAACAAAAACCTTTTTTTTTTTATTTTTCCATGTCCAACACACAAAGGAACAGACAATGTAAGACTTAAAAAAATCTTGTCCCAGAACATCGTAAGGCAGAGCAGCTTGTCACTGGTGTGCATTTAACTAGAATATTAATGAAGGAAAAAGCCTCAGTATTATTGTGGTTACTGCAGTTCTTTAAAACTTCACAACAAAAAAACAACATGTTTTACATTACTGTTTACCTCCTCGAAGGAAACGGTTGTTTTAAGGGGACATCGTGAGACCAATCTCATTATGTGCCACCATGGCGGCTCACGTATCTTCTAGAAATCTGAAATGTTTTAAACACTTCCAAATATTTCCATGGTGAGGATTTTTGTGTGCAGTGCTGCCAGCTGCTGCTTGAGTCATGGAAAGAAGTCAGTTATTTACCAGAGGTCTTTGTTAATTACTAGAACAAATATATATCATTTTTTTTGGATAGGTATGACAATGTGTAATCATAGATATTAAACAGCTTATTCTGATATCTGCAATTGTAGGTGTTTCTTTTTCATTCTCTGTGAGTTGAAAAAGGATTTACACTTTCTTTTCTTTTGCTGACATCTCAGATACTTGGTCCCATTCATTGGCAAGATTAGGTAGGGTAGATGATAGGATTTGGGTCTTGAACAGAGTAGCAGATGCTGTCTGACACTTTCAGGATCTACGTGTTTTATTTTTATTAATTAAAATTTTTTTATTGCTTTTGGGGTACAAGTGATTTTTGGTTACATGGATGAATAGTATGGTGGTGAAGTCCAAGATTTTAGTGCACTTGTCACCCAGGTAGTGTACATCGTACCCAATATGTAGTTTTTTTTTTTTGTTTTTTTTGTTTTTGTTTTGAGACGGAGTCTCTGTTGCCCAGGCTGGAGTGCAGTGCAGTGGTGCAATCTCTGCTCACTGCAGTCTCTGCCTTCTGAGTTCGAGTCTCCTGCCCCAGCTTTCCTAGTAGCTGAGATTACAGCTGTGCGTTAGCCACCATACCCTGCTACCCAATAAGTAATTTTTTTTTTTTTGAGATGGAATCTTTCTCTGTCATCCAGGCTGGAGTGCAGTGGCATGATCTCAGCTCGCTGCAACCTTCACCTCCCCAGTTCAAGCAATTCCCCTGCCTCAGCCTCCAGAGTAGCTGGGATTACAGGCGCTTGCCACTGTATCTGGCTAATTTTGGTTTTTTTTTTTTTTTTTTTTTTTTTTTTTTTTTTTAAGGTGTCGAACACGTTAACCCGGCTTCCGCCCACTGGCCAGGTCGACGCCGAATTCAACACACCACGCCCC
>CAUYLG010037844.1:0-50617 GCA_963573385.1 Cacajao melanocephalus
GTGTTGAACAATGAGAAAACATGGACACAGGGACGGGAGCATCACACACTGGGGTCTGTTGGGGGTCCTTGCAGAGGGACAGCAGAGGGTGGGGAGGTTGGGGAGGGATAATATGGGGAGAAATGCCAGATATAGATGACGGGAGGGATGGAGGCAGCTAACCACATTGCCATGTATGTACCTATGCAATAATCCTGCATGATCTGCAAATGTACTCCAGAACCTAAAGTACAATTTAAAAAAAGAAAAAAAATACTATGAACACTCCAAAATTAGACAGCCTATATGAAATGGACTGCACACCTCAAAATTAGATAACCTAGATGAAATGGACACATTTCTAGCCACACATGTTACCTAATGTGATTCAAGTGGAAGAAAATCTTAACAGACCTATAACAAATACAGAGAATGGACCAATAATCAAAACTCCTTCTCAACAGCAACAAAAGCCCAGTATCAGAGGTTTCACTGGTGAATTCTGTCAAACATGTAAAAAAGAATAAACACCAATTCATCTTAAATTCTTCCAAAAAATGGAAGAGAGAGCACTCCCTAAGTCATTACATGAGACCAGCATTATCCTTATACCAAAGTCAGATGGAGAAATCCAAAGAACAGAAAGTTAAAGACCAATAATCACTATGAATACAGATAGAAAAAAGAAATTAATAAAGCATTACAATGTATAATATTATTTCAAGGAATAAAATACCTAGAAACAAATTTGAACAAGGAGGTAAAAGATTTGTATGCTGAAAAATACAAAACATTGCTAAAAGATGTTAAAGAAGACCTACATAAATGAAAATATTGGGAGACCCAGTATTGTTATGTTGCCAATACTACCCAAAGTGGTCTACAAATTCAATGCAATCCTTATCAAAATTTCAACAGCCCTTCTGCAGAAATGAAAAATCCAATCCCCAAACTAATATGGAGTTGCAAAGGTATCTGAATGGTCCAAACAATGCTGAAAAGGAAAAGAACAAAATGAAAGAACTCACACTTTCCAATTACTACAAAACTAGTTGATCAAATCAGCATGGTCCTGGCAAATGGAACATACAGGCCAATGGAATAAAATAGAGTCCAGTGTTCTATGGAACACTGATTTTTAACGAAAGCATCAAGTGTATTCTATTGGGAAAATAATAGTCTTATCAGCAATGGTGTGAGACAACTGTATTTCTGCAGGTAAGAGAATGAAGTTGGATCCATGTTTTATGCCATATAACAAATTAATTCAAAATGATTCATTAACCCAATATAAGAGCTAAACTTACAGTATCTTTTGAAGAAACCATGAGTAAATCTACATGATTTTTAAATTTGGCATTTAATTTTATTGTATATAGCCAAAATAATGAACAACAAAAGAAAAGTTAGACAAACTCAACAAAAGAAATGCACACAACTCTCTGGGGATGGTGGTTCATGCCTTTAATCTCAACACTTTGAGAGACCAAGGCAGGTGGATCACTTTAGGTCAGGAGTTTGAGAACAGCCTGGCCAATACGGTGAAGCCCCATCTCTATTAAAAGTACAAAAATTAGGTGAAGTGGCAGGTGCCTGTAATCCCAGCTATTAAGGGAGGCTGAGGCAGGAGAACTGCTTGAATTCAGGAGGCAGAGGTTACAGTGAGCCAAGATTGCACCATTGCTCTCCAGCCTGGGTGACAAGAGCAAAACTCCATCTGAATAGATATTTCTCCAAATAAGTCATACAAATGACCAATAAGCACACAAAAAAGATGGCCAACATTTTTAGACATTAGCAAAATTCAAATAAAAACCACAATGAGTTGTTACTTCATATCTACCAGAATGATTATATAATTTTTTAAAAAGAAAAAATAATAAATCTTGGTGAGGATGTGGAGATATTGTAACCCTCAGACATTGATGATGGGAATGTAAAATTGCACAGATGCTGTAGAAAAAAAAATTTGGCAGTTCTCCAAGATGTTAACAATAGAACTCTCATATGACCCAGCAACTTCTCTTGTAAGTATATAATCCAAAAGAATGGAAAGAAAGTCTCACACAGGCACCTGTAGACCAATATTTATTATTCATAATTGTCAAATGGTGAAAGCAACCCAAGTATCTATTCACAGATAAATGGATAAACAAAATGTTCTATATACCTGCAATAAAATATTATTCAGAAATAAAAATAAATGAAGTTCTGACACATGCTAAAAAATAGATGAACCTTGAAACCACTGAGTGAATGCTGAGTGAAATGAGTCAGACACAAAAGTATTAATATTGTATGATTCCACTTATATAAAATATATATTGTAGGGACATAAAGTAGAGCAGAGGATACCATAGGCTTGGGTGAAGGCTAATGAAGGAAAAAACTGAAAAATAAAATAACAAAATGAAAGAACTCACACTTCCCAATGGTCCGGGCACATGGATAAACATACAGGCCAATGGAATAAAACTGAGAGTTCAGCAATAAACCTATAGATCTATGGAAAATTGACTTTTAAAAGAGTATTTATACTTGCTTAATGAATTTCTGTCTGAGTTGAGAATTTCTCCCTGGGATGATAAAATGTTTTGCAAATAATGGTGAGGGTTGCATAGCATTGCAATGTAATCAACACCACTAAATGATACACTTAAAATAATTAAGATACCAAATTTTATTTCATAGGTATTCTACCACAAAAAAAAAACATTAAAAAGGAAATAAAACAGAATGTGTGAAATATTGATTTTTGATCAATATGCTATTTTAAGCAGTTTTGATTTTATACCATTGAATCTATCCTGGTTATTTTTAAATTATACAACCATAATTACATTTAATAAAAATATTACAAAAATTAAAACTTTAAAGATTGGCAGAATGGATAAAAGTATGGTTTAACTATACGCTGTCTAAAAGTGACACTCTATATTCAAAAGAACAATAGGTTGAAATTAAAATGAAGGAAGGGGATATACCATGAGTAGCCAAAATAGAGCTAGATTGGATGTACTACTACAGACACGTGTAATTCAAGACAGAATTTGTTTCTGAAGTCAAAGGCATTATAAAATGATGACTGATACAATTCATCAGGAAGTTATAGCAATTATAAATGTATATTCACCTAGCTACAGAAATTGGAAACAAAATAAACAGTCTGACAATGTACCTTAAGAAACTAGAAAAGCAAGAACAAACCAAACCCAAAATGAGTAAATGGAAACAAATGATAAAAATCTTAGCAGAAAGGAATAAAAATGAGACTAATAATAATAATACAGAAGACCAACGAAAAGAAAGTTGCTTTTTGAAAAGACAAACAAAATTAACAAACTTTAACCAGAATAAGAAAGAGAGAAGACCTAAATAAATAAAATCAGAAATCAAAAAAGGAGTCATAAAAACAGACCACAGAAATACAAATAATCATTAGAGACTATTAAAAACATCTACAAATCAACAAATTGGAAAACGTAGAAGAAATGAATAAAGTCCTGAACCTATACAACCTACAAGTCTGAACCATGAAAAAATAGGAAACCTCAACAAACCAATAGTGAATAACATTATTATGAGTAACTTTATTATGATTGAAGTTATAATAAAAATTTTCCCATCAAAGAAAGATCTTATGGCTATATTGCTGAGTTCTACCAAACATTTAAAAAAAAGAGATTATACCAATTCTTCTCAAAGTCTTTCTAAAAACTGAAGAGGAGTGTCTACTTCCCAACTCATTCTACCAGGCCAACATTATTTTGATACCCAAACCAGACAAAGACACACAAAAAAAGAATGCTACAGACCAACATCACTGACAAACATAGATGCAAAAATCTTCAACAAAATACTAGCAAACCAAATTCAGCAACACATTAAAAAGATCTTACACCATCATCAACTGGGATTCATTCCAGGGATGCAAGGATGGCTCAACATAAAAAAAATTAATAATTATACTAGTAAGCAAGAGCAAAAAACATATGATCATTTAAATAAATGCTGAAAAAAGCATTCATTGAAATTCCACATGTCTTTAGGCTAAAATTTCTCCACAAACTGGGTATAGAATGAACATACTTCAGAATAATAGGAGTCATTTATGGCAAACAGCCGCTAGCATCTTATTCAATGGAGAAAAATACAAAGCCTTTCCTCTAAGATCTGGAGCAAGACAAGGATTCCTACTTTCACTGGTTTTATTAAACATAGTACTGGAAGTCCTAGCAAGAGCAATTAAGCAAAATAATTAAAGAGTATCCCAAATTAGAAAGAAAGAAGTTAAATTATCCTTGTTTGCAGATGACATATGTTATACTTACAAAAAAATGCTAAAGATGCCATCAAAAAACTCTTAGAACTGATAAATGAATGCAGTGAAGTTGCAAGACAGAAAATAAATACACAGAAATCAGTAGAATTTATATATGCCAACAGTGAATGATCCAAAGGAAAAAAAAATCAAGAAAGTATTACCATTTACAATAGCTATAGAGAATATAAAACACCTAGGCATCAATTTAACCAAGGAAGTAAAAGATGTATACAAGAAAAACTGTAAAACATTGATGAAACAAATTGAAAAGGACACAAAAAAGAAAAGATACTCCATACTCATTAATTAGAAAAATTAATTTGGTTCATATGACAATATTACATAAAACAATTTATAAATCCATTTCACTCCCTATTAAAATACTCATAACATTTCTCACATAAATAGATAAAATATCCTGAAATTGATATGCAACCACAAAAAAATCCCAGTAACCAAAGCGATCCTGAGAAAAATGAACAAAGATTGGAGACATCATACTATATGACTTCAAAATATATTACAATGTTACAGTAACCAAATCAACACAGTACTGGCATAAAAACAGAATCACAGACTAATAAAACATCATAGAGAACCCAGATTAAATCTATGCATTTACAACATTTACCCAAATAAGCGAATTCATTTTTGACAAGGATGTCAGAAACACACAATGGGGAAAAGACAGTCTCTATAATAAATGGTGCTAGGAAACTAGATAACCAAATACAGAAGAATGAAACTAACCCCTTATACAAAAATGAAATTCACCATATACAAAAATCAAATCAAAACTACTTAAAGATTTAAATCTAAGACGTGAAACTATGAAACTTATTTTTGTCAGTTTTTAAAATTACCTTTATGGAGAAGGTAATTTTCAGATGCCCTCACTCCATAATTTTCATTGATACCATTACTTTATCTTTTATATTACAGTAGAATTTAATATCACTTGAAATGGAAATATTTTTATTAGCACTTGATGGTAAGTGTTAATTATAAGATGAAGATAAGATTTGTTTTACATATATTATTTAAATCCATGTTAGGGTCAAGAACTGGCAATTTCATTGCTGAGTATATCTCTGAAAGAAGGGAAATCAATACATCAGAGAAGTATCTGTGCTTTCGTGTTTATTGCAGTACTATTTGCAAGAGTCAAAATATGGAATCAATCAAATCACCCATAAAAAATAAAAGAATGAAGACAATGTGGTATATATACACAACACAATGTTATTCAGGCATATAAAATAATAAAATCCTGCCATTTGCAGCAACATGGACAGAAATGGAGGTCATTATGTTAGATGAAATCAGCCAGACACAGAAAGACAAATGTCACATGTTTGCATTCATAAATGGGAGCTACAAAAGTGGATCTCATGAAGATAGAGTGTAGTCTGGTGGTTTACTAGAGGCCAGGAAAGATAGAGAGGGTGAGGTGTAACAAAGAAAGGTTGATTAACGGGTAGAAATACTTAGTTTGGCAGAAGAAATAAGATCTACTCTTTGGGAGATAAGGAGAGTAATTATCATTTATTCTAAATATATCTGTATTGTGTACCAATAGAAACATACCAGAAATTAAAAATAAGCTAAAAAACATAAACCAAAAATACACAGAAGTGATAGAGAAATGAACAATTCAACAATAATAGTTGGAGATTTCAGTACCTCGCTCTCAATTGTAGGTGAAACAACCAAGTAGAAGATTACAAGGATCAACCTTAAAAACAAATGAGAACTAACAGACACCCATGAAACAACCATACCTGGAACATTCTTAGACTATACATTGGCTAGTGAAACAAGGCACAATAAATGTAAATTACTGAGATCATACAGTGTATGTTCTTTGGCCCAAATGGAATAAAATTTGGAATCAATTATACAAGAAAATTTGGAAAATTCCAAATATGTGAAAGTTAATAACTCCCTTAATAACTAAATAACAAATGAATGGAGAAATAAGTTAAAGACAAATGAGAAAATATTGTGAGATTGAAAAAAAAATAGAAACAGAACATACCAAACTTAGGGAATAAAGACAAAACAGTACTTAGAGAAAAATGTACAGTTGCCAATGTCCATATTTTTAAAAATCCAAATCAATATTATGACAATCTATCTTAAGAAACTAGAAAAAGAGCAACTTCTAGTCAAAAAAGCAGAAGGGAGGAGATAATAAAGATTAGAGTGGAAATAAATAAAATAACGATTAGAAAAGTAATATAGAAAAACAATGAAATAAAAGACACATAGTTTTTTAAGAAAGTCAACAAAAAATGACAAAACTTTAGATAGATGAAATGGCAAAACAAAGAACAAAGATTCAAATTACTAAAATCAGAATGAAGAGGAATAGCAATACGAAGGAATTTTCAGGTACCAAAAATTAGTATAGGTCCACAAATTATATAATCTAGACAAAATTAACTCCCAGAAAGACGTAATCTAATTTAAATGACTCAAGAAGAAATAGAAAATCTAAATAAACCAGTAGCAATGAAAGAAATTGAATTTGTAATAAAATCATTTCCACAAAGATGAGTTCAAGCCCACATGGTTTCTTTAGTAAGTTCTACCAAATGTTTATGAAATGGTAACATCAATCCTTCACCAACTCTTCAAAACTAGAGCAAAATTAAAAAGTAGAGCAAGCACTTCCCAACTTGTTCTGTGAGGCCAAAATTACCTTAATACCAAAGTCAAACAAAGATATCAGAGGAAAATAAACTACACACTAAAATACCTTATGAATATAAATGCAAGATTTCTAAACAAAATACTAGCAAACTAAATCCAGCAATATATAGAAAAGAACTGATTATTTCCCATGACTAAGGATTTGTCCCAGAAATACAAGCTTGGTTTAACATTCAAAAATAAATCCGTGTAAAATGCCATCTCAATAGAATTAAAAAAAATACATGATAGATACAGAAAAAGTATTTGACAAAAGAAAACACTATTTAATGGTAAAACAAAAAAAGACTCAGGAAACTAGTTATAGAAGGAAACTAGCTCAACCAGATAAAGGGTGTTTACAAAAGCCCCAAGCCAACATTATACTTAATAGTGAGAGACTGAACGCTTTACCCCTAAGTTTAGGACAGATGGATATTCTCACAATGTCTGTGCAATATTGTACTAAAGGATCTGACCCGGACAATTTGGCAGGAAAAAGAAATAAAAGTCATCCAGATTGGAAAAGTAGAAATAAAACTATCTCTATTAGCAGATGACATAAACCTGGACATGGAAAATTCTAATGAATCTGCATAAAAACCTTTAAAATCTAAGAAATGAATTCAGTAAGATTGCCAGATACATGATGAATACCCCCAAATTAATTGTATGTCTATACACTTTCATGAAAATTTTAAAAATTAAGAAAATAATCCTATAAAATAACATCTAAAATTTAAAAAGTACTTAGGAATAAATTTAACAAATGTATCAAAGTCGTTACACTGAAAACTGAAAAGCATTGTTAAAAGAAAGTAAATAAAAGGTAAGCCATCTGATGTTTACATATAAGAAAATTAATATTATTAAAATGGCAAAATTTTCAAAATAATTTATAGATTCAGTGCATTCTCTACCAAAATCCAAGTTTCCTTTTTCAAAACTGACACGGTGATATTTAAATTCATAAGGAAGGTAAGGGACCAAGAATGGCTAAAAGCATTTTGAAAATGATTGAAATTGGAATATCCTGACTTCCTGATTTAAAAAATACTGTAAAACTACATTAATCAAGGTATTATAGAATTGGCACAAAGATAAATATATAGATAAATGAAATGTAATTCAGAATCCAGAAATAAACATACATATATATATATACACACACATATGGTTGCTCATATATATACATATGGTTGCTCATATATATATATAAACATACATATATATACATATATATATAAACATATATATACACATATACACACACACATATGGTTGCTCAGAGAATGCACTGGAGAAAGTCTTTTCAACACAAGAATCTTCTAAAGTCTGAGGATAATATGGTCCTTCTTAGAGGCACTTGATGCCTCAAACATATCCCACAATGGTGGATGAAGTTTCCCCAGCTTTGTGAAGGCTGGGCTGAAACAAGTCAGGGAGCAGGCCTAGAATGGCATCCAGGAATCTTTCAGTATAGGCAGTCTTCCTTTCTTTGTCACTTATATCCATGTTGGAGATGTTTTTTTTATGTTTCTGTAAACTATCAGAACATTTATCATACTATCTAGATTCCTACCTATATACTCTATTTATGTTGATGTATTTCTGAATTGACCACCCTCTTATGGGAATGTAATTTCTTGAAGGAAGGGACCAAGGGCATCTTGCTCACCATTTTGTACCATTCACCTAGGGTGCTTAGCATGTCATAGTTGGTAGGAAAGTATTTGCTTATTGACTAATCAATGGATTTAGAAAATCCATATATCAACTCATATTTCTCTAAAAGTGAATTATTGATCAGACATAGAAAGAAGAAAAGAGAGGAAAGAAAGGAAGGAAGGAAAGAAAGAAAGAAGGAAGGAAGGAAGGAAAGAAAGAAGGAAGGGAAGAAAGGGAAGAAAGAAAGAAAAAGAAAGAAAGAAAAAGGAAGGAAGGAAGGGAAGGAAGGAAGGGAAGAAAGGGAAGAAAAAGAAGGAAAGAAAGAAAGAAAGAAAAAGAAAGAAGAAAGGAAGAAGGGAGGGAGGGAGGGAAGGAAGAGTGAGTCAGACAAGGAGATGTACATTAGCTTTGTAAATATCCATAATCCATTTTTAACTATAACTAAGCAATCACTTTGCCCACAGCCTCGGGGGTCCACTTCCAGTGCCAATATGCCTTGAGTGTGGGGCATGAAGTCTAAAGAGATTATTTTGAAACTTTAAAATTTAATGACTGCCCTGCTGGGATTCAAATTTGCTTGGTGCCTGTATCTCCTTTCTTCTGGTGAATTTCTTCCTTTTAGAATAGGAATGTTTACCCAATTTCTGCACAATATTGTATCTTGGGACTAAATAACATGTATTTTTTGGTTTTTTTGTTTTTGTTTTTTTAATAGGATCATAGGTGGAAGAGACTTGCCTTGTCTCAGATAGGACTTTGGACTTTTGAGTCAATGCTGGAATGAGTTAAAACTTTAGGTGACTGTTGGTAAGTCATGATAGCATTTCAAAATTTCAAAAGGGCATGAGATTTGGGAAGGGCCAAGAGCAGAATGATATATTTTGAATATTAATCCTCCCCCAAATTTCATGTTGGATTATAATCCCCAGTGCGGGGATGGGGCCTTGTGGGAAGTGTTTGGATCATGGAGGCAGATCTCTCATGACTTGATGCTGACTTCATGATATTGAGTTCTCATGGGCTCTAGTCCTTTAAAAGTGTGTGGCACCTCCTCTGCTCACTCTCTCTTGCTCCTGCTTTTACCATGAGATGTGCCTGCCCCCTGCCTTTACCTTCTGCCATGATTGGAAACTTCCTGAGGACTCCCCAGAAGCAGATGCTACTATGCTGCCTCTACAACCTTCAGAACTGTGAGTCAATACAACCTCTTTTCTTATAAATTTCCGATGATCAGCTGTTTCCTTACAACATGCAAGAATGGTCTACTACACACTTTAATGAGGATACTATACTTTGCAAATATATTTGTCTCCCCACAAATCACTTGATGTGTTTTGATCAGATAGCTCTTCTAATTAATATTAGAGGATACACTTTATAGAAATTAAGTTTTTATGATTTTTATTTTATAAAACTATTAATAATATGTAGTTTACTATTACTATAAAATATGAGCTAAGTTTTGGAAAATTATCCACAATTTTGATAGCAAAATAAACATATAAAGTATGTTGGTAGAAACGTTATTGAAATTTAATCTATTTTTTAAAAATTGTAATATGTGCATTGAGAAGAAAATTAGAAGACCATAAGAGAATACAAAATGAAAAGCAAAACTCTTTTACCTTTCTTCTCTAGCCAACCAAGGAATAAACCAATATAACCAATTCTGTGTTTGTAGGTTTAAATATGTGTTTATATGCACTTATAAATTCTTCCAGAAAAACTCTATACATGTAACAGAAGTTTTTACACAAATGCTTGCACTTAGCAGGCACTGTCCCAAAATTTGCTTCCTGCCTTCACCTCCCCACACGCCAATCAATTGAATGCTATAAAGTAGAAAACCTTATGTTTTTATATAACACTATAGTATAATGTTATTTCATTATTTTTTAAATTATACATAAATTATAACTTTCATTGAATTGATATTATACAGCTAATTTAACCTAAATTACTTTTAATTTTCTTATAAAATGTTGTCATTTATAGCAAAATTCTGGTAATAATATTTTAATAGTCTTCTGAAAATGTTCCCAAACAGGTATTACCATAATGTCTTACTACCTGCTGCATTGAAAATATCTCTAAATAACTTGAAATTCTGTATATTTTGTGCTTTCCTTATTTCGAAATATTTAAAAATAAATAGGTCTTTATTTACTTGCGTACATGTATTAGATTTTTCTAAATACTATTTTTCTGTTTTAACAACTTTCACTGAAATATGTAAACACTCTCAAAGAAATGTCTGGGAATTTTATTTTCTGATTTATTTATTATTTTTATGTTCTCCTACTTTCTTCTCTTCTTGATTTTGAAATCCCTAAACTCCCTTAATTAAACTCATTTATTTCTTAAAATTATACCTTCGTTGCTCATCAAAACACACTTCTTAATTTTGACTTAAAAAGTTATGCATAAAATGAGTTTCCTTGAAAATCAAAAGCCTCAAACAGTAAAACAAATACAAATAAGTGTACTGTTCACCATTTATAGTTCTGATGGAAGAGAAAAGGTCAGAGGAAATGGAAAACATGAAACCAGCACACTTCCAGGCTAAAATTTGTATAATGATTGTGTCAGGTCTCTTATTCCATTTATAAGTGGAAAGTATGTTTTAGTCCCACACAATGCTGTGTAGAAGCTTCAAAGTACAGATGTGCTCAGGAACAAATCCATGCTTGTTACTTTCAATTCACTTGTATATACCTAGTGTTCTTTGTCCTCTTAGAGTCCCCAACTCAGATTGATATTTTATTACAGCAGTTACTGTTTTTAAAATGGACAGCCTGACTTAATCTCAATTTGTTAATGGTGATTTAAATGAAATATATTTGAAGAATTAAATATTCATAGTATGTAAAAGACTAGTTAGCTATGTTAACTTTGCTTAATAAAAATGAAGTGATTTAGTCAATGTACATAATAAACTATACTTCCTGAATGCCTTTATACTCATATTTGTTGATTTGTTCAAAGAAACCTGAACATTTACTAAGCTTTCACTATATGGCTGAAGAATTGTATACTTTTCAAACACAATGCATTCTTTTTCTTGTTATTAAAGAGGAAAGTTCAATTTAACTAAAAACGAAGATTTGTCTGTTAGATGATTAAGAATAATTGTGTTTCATTTTTAAATGCAGATGCTAATCTTAAATACTTATTGAATTAAAAAGAAGAAAGAGTATGCAAAATTATAAAAATTTTGGCCAGCATTTTTACTGCTTAAACAGCGTAAATCATTTTTAAAAGTCACTAATGTGCCTATTAGGATTAATCAATGGATTACATAGCATCTTTCTGTATCTATTATTAACGTTTTTGGCACAAACAAAGCACTTAATACAATATTTGAAATTAAAACATTTAAAATAAAATCAAACAATAAAATGTGAATCCTTCAAACAAAATATTTTTGATTGTTTATATTGTGTTAAGACACACTGTCAACTTTTCAAATGCATAGTACAGTATTGTTAATGATAGACACAATATTATGCAGTAGATCCCTAGGTCTTATTTATCTTTCATAACTGAAACTAAACACATTGAGTAGCAATCTCTCATTCCCTTTCTCCACAGTCCTTGATAACCACTATTCTACTCTGTTTCTGAGTTTCATGATTTTAGATATTTCACATAAATAGAATCATGCAGCAGTTGTCCTTCTGTGAGTGGCTGATGTCCTTCAGGTTAATCCATTTTGTCACATATAGCAGGATTTCTTTCTTTTTATAAGTCTGTACAATATTCCACTGCATATACAGATCACATTTTCTTTATCCATTTATCTACTGAAGAACATTTAGGTTGTTTTTATATATTGGCTCTTGTGAATAATGCTACAGTAAACATGGGAGTGCAGATATTTCGTCAAGATCCTGATTTTGATTCTTATATACACCTGAAACTGGGAATGCTGGACCATATTATAGTTCTATTTGTAACTTTTTGAGAGAAACTCTTACTGTATTCCATAGTAGTTGACCATTTTATATTCTCATCAACAGTACAGAAAAGTTCCAACTTCTCTGTATTCTTATCAATGCATTTTTAAAAATAATAGCCATCTTAACAGGTATGAGGTAAAAGCATTGTGGTTTTGATTTTAATTGCCCTGCTGATTATCGATGATGATTATCATACTTTTCTTATACCTGTTGGCTATTTGTATGTTTTCTTTGGCGAAATGCCTAGTCAAGTCCATTGCCTATGGCTTTAATCTGTTTTTTTTTTAATTATTGCATTTTAGTTCATATATTTTATTCATATGTTGCCTTGTCACTCTGTTGATTGTTTTCTTTGCTGTGCACAAGCTTTTTACTTTAATGCAGTTCTGCTTGTCTATGTTTGTTTTTGTTGCCTATGCTTTTGCTATCACTTTCAAGAAATCATTCTAAGGACCAGAAGTGTTTGGATTTTAGGGTTTTTTGGATTTTGAAATGTTTGCATTATACTGTTTGAGCATCCAAAATCTGAAAATTTAAAATCTGAAATACTTCAAGCATTTTGCTCAGCATTTTGTTTGAGCATCATTTCAGGACTCAAAAGTTTTAAGTTGAGCCTTCAGAATAATAAATTTTCAAATCTGGGAGGTTCGACTTGTATCTCAATAAGATATATTCAAATTCTACAGTATTTGGTGGCTACAAATACAATACAAAACATTTTGTTCAATCTAAAACATTATGTATTAAAAAATATTTAATATTCTAGACAGTATTAAAAACGTTATAATAATCAGTAAAAAATTACATTATATATAAATACTGAATGAGTCTAAAATACCAATGAGAAAACAAAATATTTGAATATAATTCCCATGGAAATCCTGGTTGTGGCTGGGCGCAGTGGCTCACGCCTGTAATCCTAGCACTTTGAGAAGCCAAATTGTGTAAATCACCTGAGGTCATGGCAAAATCCCATCTCTACTAAAAATATAAAAGTTGGCCAGGCATGGTGGCTTGTGCCTGTAGTCTCACCTACTCAGGAGACTGAGGCAGGAAGATCACTTGAACCTGGGATGTGGAGGTTGCAGTGAGCCGAGACTACATCACTGCATTCCAGCCTGGGAAACAGAGCAAGACTTATCTTAAAAAAAGAGAAAAGAAAAGAAAAAAACCATGGGCAATTTATTTTTTTACTTTCCTTTTGAAAAATCCTCTTGTATTAATATATGTATTCCTTTTATTAAAATTATTATAAATATGTATGCCTTAGGGATAGGACACACTGTAAATACTGATAAGGGTAAAAAAAGAGAAACTTTCTTACAGAGTTTTTTCTTGGGAAGACAGCTCAGAGTAGGGAACTCTGAGCAGCAGTATAAAAAACCTGAGACTTTGATCTGGAGTAAAATTTTTGTCATGCACTTCACCATTCCCCCTGTCATCCACCTAATATTGCTCTAGGAGAAATATGTAATAATGATTGAACTTTCCTTTGCATATACGTAGCCACCATTGTTTCCAAGAAATAAAGCCACATTGCAGCAACTAAAGAGAATGAATATATGACAAGGATTTCTAAAAAACCATGTTTACAGATCTCTATATAAGCAGAAGTGCCTGCTTAGGTTTCTTTGTGATTCTCTTGGTATAAATGTATTCAGAAGGTGGTAAGAAGTCTTTTATTATCAAGTTATATCATGATGATGATGGAATACTTCATAAGATTTAAATTTCTAAATGCACAGAATATGCTTTTTAAATTAATTATCCTCACATGACAGTTGTGGGGAATACAGTAAGGGACTAATATCCAGTAAAATTATCGGAAACCACAATTCTTACACAGCAGTTCGAGAAATTAAATAGAAAAGTGTTGTGAAAGAGAGTAGCAAATGGAGCCTGTGCCAAGTGGGCAAATGAGTGTCTAAGTCAACATGTTTTACGCCAGAATTTTCTGCTCACTATGACAACAATACTTCCTGAAAATGTGTTGCAGCTGTAGAGTAATTCCATGGCAGATTTATTCTCCTTTGGCACCTTTTGTAATTGGCATTGAGCAAACATGCAAGACTTATTCCTTATCTTTTTTATGTTGGCAAGTTTTTTATTGTTTAAAAGATTTTTTTAGTTGTGTAAAGTATCATTTTGTACAATATTAGAAGTTTGGGCTCTAACATTTATTGATTTGAGTCAGAAGGTTATTGACCAGTTTTAGCTCAAGTTAGAATTTAATAATCTTGGCTACTTAGGAAAAAGACATACACAGAACATACACATAGACAAGGACATCTATTCAATAATATAGTATCTGATGTATATGTTTTCCTTAGAGCCTTAACTGAAATGTACATGACAAATTTTATATGGATATTTTCTCTCAATGTATACAAGTTAAATATACGGATATATGAAGTTGAAATCCTGAAGATTTCAGGATAAGTTTATTATTAATACCAGAAAATATAAATGTTCTGAAATCCACAAAAACTAGGCAAATACATTTTACAAAAAAAAATCTCAAAAACGTTCAAAAGCATATTTAATAAACTTTTTAATATTGTTGTTATTATTTTCATTTATATATCATAGTTGTACATATTTGGGGGGTACTTGGGATAGTTTGATACATGTATGTAATGTGAAATGATCAAATCAGAGTAACTGGGTGATCTATATTTCCCTTATATTAAGAACACTATAATTCTTTTCTAGCTATTTTGAAATATACAATAAAATATTAACAATAGTTTCCTAATGTGCTATCAAATACTAGAACTTATTCCTTCTGTCCAACTGTATTTTTTACCATTAATCAACTTTTTTTATCCTCCCTACCCTTCTCACACTTTGATAACCACAATTCTCCTCTCTATCTCCAGGAGGTCTGCTTTCTTTACTCCCCCATATGAGTAAGAACATGGAATGTTTGTCTTTTTATGCCTGGCTTATTTCACTTAACATATGACCTCCAGTTCTGTTTATGTTGCTGCAACAGACAAGATTTCATTTTTTATGGCTAAATAATGGCCAGCAAGAATATAAAAACAGTGTCTACTATTACTATCTCTCAGGGAAATGCAAATCAAAACCATAATGAGATATCAACTCATCCCAGATAGAATGGCTATTATTAAAAATAAGTAAATAGAAGATGTTAGCTAGAATGCAAAGAAAGGGGAATGCTCATACACTGTTATGGGAATGTAAAGTAGTACAACCATATGGAAGACAGTATAGAAATTCCTCAAAATACCAAACCAAAACAAAACACTGTAATTCCAGTACTTTGGGAGGTGTAGGCTGGCAGATCACGTGAGGTTGAGAGTTTGAGACCAGACTGGCCAACACAGTGAAACACCATCTCTACTAAAAATACAAAATTAGCCTGGTGAGGTGGTGCATGCTTGTAATTCCAGCTACTTGGATACTTGGAAAGCTGAGGCAGGAGAATTCTTGAACCTGGGAAGTAGAGGTTGCAGTGAGCCAAGATAGTGCTGATGCACTTCAGCCTGGGTGAAAGAGTGAGACTCCGTCTCAGAAAAAAAAAAAAAAAAAAAAAGAGAACTACAATGTCATCCATCAGTCCCATTACTGGCTATATATCCAAAGAGGAGGAATCATTATATTAAAGAGATATCTGCAGTCCCATATTCATTGCAACAATATTCACAATAGTGAAGATATGGAATCAATCTAAGTGTCCTTCAACAGATTAATGGATAAAGAATTCTATATGTATATGAGTATATACATAAAAAATATATGTTCATAATAAACTTTGTAAGAAATTAGTATAGTTTTAGGCTTACAGAAAAACTGTGATGGTGATAGAATTTTCATGCACACCACACCCAGGTTTTATTGTTGTAAACATTATACATTAGTATGGTAACATTTTACCATTAATAAATAAATACAAGTATATTATTTTAACAGTAGTCTATACTTTATACAAGTTTCCTTAGTTTTAGATTTCTGTCCTAGGATCCCATCAAGGATATCATTACATTTTGCCCTCATGAATCCTTAGGCTACTGTGGGCCGTGACAATTTCTTAGAGTTTTTCTGTTTTTGATGACTGATGTGGTTTGGCTGTGTCCCCACCCAAAGTCAGCTTGAACTGTATCAGTGAAAAGTGGGGCATTGCTCAAAACATACAGAAAATGTGGAAGTGACTTTGGAACTGGGTAACAGACAGAGGTTGCAACAGTTTGGAGGGCTCAGAAGAAGACAGGAAACTGTGGGAAACTTTGAAACCTCCTAGAGACTTGTTGAATGGATTTGACAAAAATGCTCATAGTGATATGAACAATAAGGTGGTCTCAGATGGAGATGAGGAACTTGTAGGGAACTAGGATGAAGGTAATTCTTGTTATGTTTTAGCAAAGAGACTACCAGCATTTTGTCCTTGCCCTAGAGGTTAGTGGAACTTTGAACTTGAGATGATTTAAGATACCTGGCAGAAGAAATCTCTAAGCAGCAAAGCATTCAAAAGGTGATTTGAATGCTGTTGAAAGCATTTTGTTTTGAAATGGAAACAGCATGAAAGTTCAGAAAATTTGCAGTGTGACATTGCAATAAAAAAGGAAAACCCAGTTTTTAAGGAGAAATTCAAGCCAACTGCAGAAATTTGCAAAAGTAGCAAAGATCCTAATGCTAATCCCCAAGACCATGGGGAAAATGTCTCCAGGTCATGTCAGAGACCTTTAGAGTAGCCCCTTCCATCATAGGCCCAGAGGCCCAGGAGGAAAAAGTGGTTTTGCAGGCCAGGCCCAGGGTCTGCATGCTATGTGCAGCCTAAGGACTTCATAACCTGTGTCCCAGCTGTTCCAGACATGGCTGCAAAGGGCCAATGTAGAGCATGAAATGTGGTTTCAGAGAGTAGAATCCCCAAGTCTTTGCAGTTTCCATGTGAGGTTGAGCCTGCAGGTGCACAGAAGTCAAGAATTGAGGTTTAGAACTTCTGCCTAGATTTCAGAAGATGTATGGAAATGCCTGGATGCCCAGGCAAAAGTTTGCTGCAGGGGTGGGGCCCTCATGGAGAGCCTCTGCTAGGGCACTGTGGAAGGGAAATGTGGGGTGGGAGCCCCCACACAGAGTCTCGACTGGGGCACTATCTAGTGGACCTGAGAGAAGAGGGCCACTGTCCTCCAAACCCCAGAATCATAGATCCACCAACAGCTTGCACCATGCACCTGGAAAAGCTGCAGACACTCAATGCCAGCCCATGAAAGCAGATGGGAGGGAGGCTGTACCTTGCAAAACCACAGAAGTGGAGCTTCCCAAGACCATGGGAACCCACTTCTTACATCTGTGTAACCTGGATGTGAGACTTGGAGTCAAAGGAGGTCATTTTGGAGCTTTAAAATTTAACTGCCCTTCTGGATATTGGACTTGCATGGGGCCTGTAACCCCTTTGTTTTGGCCCATTTCTTATTTAAAATGGCTGTATTTACCAAATACCTGTACCCTCATTGTATCTAGGAAACAACTAGCTTAATTTTGATTTTCCAGGCTGATAGGCAGAAGGTACTTGCCTTGTCTCAGATGAGACTTTGGACTGTAGACTTTTGAGTTAATATTGAAATGAGTTAAGACTTTGGGGGACTGTTGGGAAGGCATGATTAGTTTTGAAACGTAAGGACATGAGATTCTGAGGGGCGAGGGGTGGAATGATATGGTTTGGCTATGTCCCAATCCAAATCACAACTTGAATTGTATCTCAGAATTTTCACATGTTGTGGGAGGGACTCAGGTGGAAGTAGTTGAATCATGGGGGCCAGTCTTTCCCATGCTATTCTCATGATAGTGAATAAGTCTCATGAGATCTGATGGGTTTATCAGGGGTTTCTGCTTTGCTTCCTCCTCATTTTCTCTTGCTGCCACCATGTAAGAAGTGATTTTTGCCTCCTGCCATAATTCTTAGGCCTCCCCAGCCATGTGGAGCTGTAAGTTCGATTAAACCTCTTTTTCTTCTCAGTCTTGGGTATGTCTTTATCAGCAGTAAGAAAACAGACTAATGCAATTACCTGAGAGTTTTGAGGGGGTACTCATCAGGTACTTTGCACAATGCTCAATCAGGTTTTCTCTAATGCTTTTCTCATCATAAGACATAGGTTATTGGTTTTTAAAAGGAAGACCACAAGGTAAAGTGCAATTCTCATCACATTACATTAAAAGTAGATACTATAAGCATGATATACCACTGATCTTATTGTCTATATTTAAACTGTACAACAAGACTTTATATACATATACATAGTAAAATAATAGCATAACAAAGCAAATTAACATATCTATCACCTTGCACCTTGCATGGTTTTTGCATGTGAGGTAAGAGCACCTAAAATGTATTACCGTTGATGTTCATATTGATCACATGGCTGACAGAGTTTGTCATCTTCCTTGACCATAAAGTTATTCTTTTTCCTTTTTCTACACTGTAGTCTTTGAGAGGAAGTCACTGAACTGCCTAAAGAATGAGGGCTTTCTCTCCACCCCCTTCAGGGCAGAATGTAATGTAGATACTCACCTGTGTACTTTCACTCTTTACATAAATTATTTTGAATTTTTCTGCATAAGAGATTTGTCTCTTCTCCCCTATTTGCTTATTCATTTATCTATATTACAACATATTTGTATGGACTCACAAACATATTTTTTAATCTGGGGTTTATATTCAATATTTAACATTATTTTGTTTTTCAAGTTGTTCTAGCTTCGGCCTTTGGGAGCTATTTGAAAAGACACAGTTGGCTTCTGTGTCTTTTGTGTGTCTTTGATACACTTCTGTTATTGTGAATATTTTCGTTTGTTTCTTTTGGTTTTTTGCACTTGCTTGCCTTCTGGCCCTATGAGGTATTCCAAGCACATCTATATTTCTTGACTAGAACCAGCCATTTCTCCAAAGAATCATTGTTCCTTTTACCAGAGAATATTAGGAACCAAGATCTGAAAGCTAAGTAGTATTTCCAGTGACAGTATGAAAACCACTTGATCATGGATTCTATTTTTGATATGTTGGATTTGGTTAGCTAGCATTTTGTTAAGGATTTTAGCATCTATGTTCATCAAAGATATGGGTCTGTAGTTTTCCATTTTGGTTATGTCCTTTCCTGGTTTTGGTATTAGGGTGATGCTGGCTTCATAAAATGAATTAGGGAGGGTTTCCGCTTTCTCTATATTGTGGAATAGTGTCAAAATGGTTGGTACCAATTCTTCTTTGAATGTCCGGTGGAATTCTGCTATGAATCTGTCTGGTCCCGGAATTTTTTTGTTGATAATTTTTAAAGTATGATTTCAATCTTGCTTCTTGTTATTGGTCTGTTCAGGGAATCTAATTATTCCTGAATTAAGCTAGAAGGATTGTATTTTTCCAGGAATTCATCCATCTTTTCTATGTTTTCTGGTTTATGTGCATAAAGGTGTTCATAGTAGCCTTGACTTTGCTTTTGCATTTCAGTGGTGTCAGTTCTAATATCTCCTAGTTTCATTTCTTAGTGAGGTTATTTGGATTTCCTCTCCTCTTTTTTTGGTTAACCTTGCTAATAGTCTATAAATTTTATTTATCTTTTCAAAGAACCAGATTTTTATTTCATTTATCTTTTGCATTTTTTTGTTTCACTTTCATTTATTTCTGCTCTGATCTTGGTTATTTCCTTTCTTCTGCTGGGTTTGGGTTTGACTGGTTCTTGTTTCACTAGTTCTTTGAGGTGTGACCTGAAATTGTTTGTGCTCTTTCAGATTTTTTGATGTAGGCATTTAGGACTATGAACTTTTCTCTTAGTATTGCTTTTGCTGTATCCCAGCAGTTTTGATAGGTTATGCTATTATTTTCATTCAGTGGGAAGAATTTTTTAAATTATTATTTAAAAATTATTGAAGAATTTTTAAATTATTTATCTTGCTATGCAGATAAAAAGTCTCTCAGGTGATAAAAGTTGCCTCAGAGCAGCCCTCTTCCTGATACAGACACTTTTTTAGGAACGTAGATTTCCTTTATAGACATAGATTTTCTTTTATCTTTACAAAATAACTGTTTTTTAGAGCTACTTCTGTGTCCACAGTTTCTTAAAATAACCAGATCGAAATATGCCAAAGAAGTATATTTTGTATTGGTAAGGCATAGTGGTTTCTACGAGTAATCCCAGTGCTTTGCAAGGTCAAGGAGGAAGGATATCTTGAGCCCAGGATTTTGAGACCAGCCTAGGAAATATAACACGACTCTATTTCTATAAAATGTTGAGAAAAATTAGCTGGACCCGGTGACCCAAGCATGTAATCCTAGCTACTTGGGAGTTTGAGGCAAGACGATTGTTTGAGCCCAAGAGTTCAAGGACACAGTAAGTTGTGAAACTGCCACTGCACTCCCCTGGACAGCTGACCAAGACCCTGTCTCCAAAGGAAAAAATAAAAATATTAAAGTGTCTTTTAGGGTAGCATATTCTGGTCTCCTACAGTCATACTTTGGGGTGATGTGTTCTGAACCAACAATACCTTGCAATAATTTAGTTAACGGAGGTCCTTTAAAAATACAAGCCAGGTGATTCTAGTTTATTGAAAATCCTCCAATGGGTCACTATTTACCTTAGGGCAACAGCTAATGTTCTTGAAATGCCCCATAGGGTAATATATAATCTGCTTTCTTGCCTCCCTTTTATTTCTCTAACTTGTTCTCATACTACTCTCTCCTGTCCTATTCTAATCCACCATCCTATCCTGCTTGCTTTCCTCAAGCACGTCAGTCTCACGCTTACCTCAGAACTTTTGCACTGACTGTTCCCTCAAGTGGAAAGCTCTGTCCCCAGACTCCTGCAGCTCCTGCTGTCATACAGCTTTTAAGAACTTTCTCAGATGCCACCACAGTGAGGGCAATCATAAGAACCAATTTAAACTGCATCCCATTTCCCCTTCCACCAACTCTTTACTCTACTTCCCCTGTACTCCTTCTTCTCCCACAGCTCCTATGACCATCTAAACTATTATATAATTTCCTTACTGATCATTATATTATTTCTATTGTCTAGTGTCTTTCTTCCCTGGCTGGAAAAACAAGCTCCCCAAGGAGGATGTTTTTATCCTCTTCTGCTCAGGGATGTTTCCAAAGCACCTAAAAATAATTGGAAAGTATCTGGTATGCAGTAGGCATTCTATTCATATATGTCAAATAAATAAGTGTTGGTGTTATACTTATGACATCATGGAATTTTATGATACTAGAAAAAAATCTAAGAGAATGAATTCTACTTTGTCGTCACCTAGCTTCTACGTAGAAGACCGATAAAATCTGTCACACAATACACACACTTCCAGCTCTGTAGTCATTAATGGATATATTAATAATTTTAAAGGATTTAGGGAAAGATGGGAGAGAGGAATACTTTATACTACACACTAAAACATTTCCTATAAATCCCCATAAACATTTTTGTCTTTCCCAAGATTCTTTCTCTTTTTAAAACTCTATCCATTTATGTAATTATATTCCTGGTAAGAAACTTAGAACACCAATTTGTGAGCATAAACTGTATTTATTAGGGCAGACACAGATTGCAGGTAGCCCTGGAGTTGAGAAATTAGCCTTGACTTTGGTAAAAATTGGGAATCCACAGTTCTCTCACTAATCTTGTGATTCTCTGTATGTATTTCTGTTTCTTTTGTGCCAAATATCAACTTTCTGGTCTCTGAGCTTCTGCAGCTTCTTCTTGAAATAAGCATCAATAGGCGATTTTTCATATTGCTGGCATCATTTTTTTGTGTGTGAAGGTGGTGATGACAAATTTCAGGTGTGTTCTATGTAGACAAACTCAACTGAGCACCAGAGGTTCAGTCACAGTTAGTAAGCCACTGCCCAATTGCTTCAGAAAAAAATCATAATCTATGCTACCAGTGATGATGATTAGAATGGTCGAGGGAGAAATGCTAGTTTGCATTTCAAGCATTTGCTTGAAAGATGTGTAGTTTTCAAGGCACATCTTCAGTAGGATACTATCTAAGAATTTTGTGAAGTTTAATCACCTGGGTCCTACTATTCTTATCATGCCCAACTGTGAAAGTAGCAAGAACCTTTTTCTCTTTTTCTTTTCAGTTATGGATTTAGCAGCTGAGTACTTCCTCTTGTACATACCCTTTCTGGACTCTACAGAATATTGGGAATACCCGCCAATTTCACTGACAATGACAGAATTTCAGCTGCAGAAGAGCTCTTCAGCCTTGATTATCCTTTTTTACCTTGGCACTGGGATCAGCCTTCTTGGGTTCAGATTTCTTCTCCTTAGTATCTGGCATCTTAGCTTCCTCACCCACCATCTTGCAAGATGGGAAAGAGCCCAAGTCTTCATTGCTTATGACAGCTACCACATGTAGCTCCTCTTCTTCACTCTGATTTTGGGGCCAGTTGACCTTTTTTCAACCTGCTATGATTAAATCTCACCAAACCTTTCCCCAATTGTGCATATACCTTGCACCAAATTTAGCAAAACAAAAAGTCTTCCTAGGAATCCTCTCTTCTTAACTGTGACTATTAAGGTTTGCAATATAGGCAGCAGCATTATCTTGTTTTTTTATGTGAGCACAACTTTTTCTCCACAGACTTCAGTAATTAAAGGATGCTACTTAGTCTTCTTGGAAGCAAGAAGAAAAGGAATTATCCTATAAATAAGTATTTTTTTCTGTCTACTATAAAGGGAAGCTGACCAACATTTTTGTCCTCCCACCAAGAGACAAGAGCGTTAAACTAGGATGATACAGCAGAAACAAGCCAAATTGAATCTAACAGAATTGTGGAAATGGATTGTATCCAGAACCCTAAGAAAAAAAGTAGTAAAAGGAGATTTAAACCAAAAATGAAATAAGGGACTAGACCAAGAAGTAAAAATCCAGAGAGATCTAGAGGAAATGAATCAGAAATAAATGTCACATAGATAGCAACAACCAATAGAAAGAGAAATAATTAGTTGAGTGTAAAAATAATTATTCAATAAGCAGTAGTCCATGAAGTCAAAGAGGCAAATTTAACTGTTTCTCTGTCCATTGTGAAAAAATACAAAATATTATGTTTTTGTCCTGTGTCCTGTTTTTGGTTTTTATTTCTGGCAGACATTCAAACCCACACATTCCTTGTTCTGTTCTTTCAGTATGAGTTCAGGTATATAAGTTGTCAGAAGGTACCTCATACCTAATGTTAGCCTTGTTGATTTCCTACATTCCCAAGGACTTGACTACAGAAGCACATTGAGCAGAGTCAGTATCTCTGAGATTACATTGGAAGAATTATCAGTATGCAAGGAGACCACCCACACTGATCTCAAAATACAATGCATAAAGTTGGATCTTCATACTTGACTGTTGAAAAAATTTGTACCATGTAAATATATGTACAAATATGTAGCATTCACTTGTTAATAGCAAGTTTATATCATATTCAGATTCCCTCCCCATGTATATCTAAAGTAGGTTCTCTAGATTACCCGGACCAATGAAATTAAAATCATGGCTGTCAAAGAAAAAAGTGAGTGAGAAACCTTCCCAGCTGTCTTTCTTATTTCATCTTCTTTTATCTCTTTCATAAATGTGGTGCAAAATGAGATTTTAATAAGTGTAAAAACATGTTTTCACAATTTCAAAGCACTGTCTAGCAACTCCAAAGAAGCAATTAAACTGTGGCACATAAAATATATGAGTATTTATGATAAATCATCTGTGACCATTTCCTTATTGTCACTTAGTGAGACAGCATTCTTTGTTTTCTTTGGGAACTATGAATACTGGTCCATATGCTACTCTATTTTTTCATTACTCCTTTTTTTCCCTTCTTCCTTTTGTCATCAAGTGTTTGTAATAATATAAATAACATTAAGAAATTATGTAATAGTACCAAAAAATGTTAAACTAAAAGGCATGTCATTGTTTTCACTGAGCTTGTGTTTTAATAAAGATCGCAGATTGTATACAACTAATTGCATAAAATCATGTTTAATTCTAAAATAAAATCATATTTCTATATAAAAGGAACAATGCCCCCAAGAAAGGAAATAGCTGAGAAAGAGAAGAGAGATACTGATCTTAGAAAAGATGTTATCAATAATTGATAATTGATATGTTAATTTGGGGATGCTTATAAATTATTAAGGCAAGAAAATAGGGTCTTCCAAAGAAGAATGATGAAGTGATATTGCTAGGGTTGGATATCCCTGTCAATCATGTAATGACATTGTGTTCTCTCCACCTGCCTATTATCTATTGCACTAAAATGTATAAACAGTTGAGATTTTTGCACCTTCATAGCTTGTTTTCCAGGAATATATAACAGGAACCCAAGTACCCTACCCCTTTACCAAATTCCTAATAATGAATCTAGAAAGCAGTGAGTTTAGAGTAGAAAAAGTGAGAGGTAGACTTGGTGATAAAACTGGAGACAAGTGAAGGTGGGGCAATGCAGAAACGTGTTTAGCATGTTAAGAACTTTGGCTTTCTTTCTATGAGCATTCAATAGTTCCTTCTACAACTACATACTGCCTGAATGCTATAACCACTGTTCTAGGCATATATAACTGCAAAGAGAATAAGTAAATTATGCTGCATGTCAGAAGGTGACAAGTACAATGTAAACATTGATGAGAATAAAGGTGATTAAGAGTGAGAGCAGCAGAGAGCAATGGTACAATCTACTTTGCCTTGTAAGGATGTACTTCTCTTTCCAAGATGAAGAATAAGGTGGATGATAGACTTTTGCAAAACTTCCAAGGCAGAGGTAGTGGCTTGGGTCAGAGTTAGTGGTGGTAGAGATGAGAAGTGGATGTATTTGAGAGACATAAACTGGATAAAATTGGCAGGACTTCATAATGCATTTGATATGAAGGATGAAATAAGAAAAGAGCATCAAAGGTGGTTCTTTGGTGCAGAATTGATCAGTGTTATATTCTTGCTTGAGGCAAAGAACACTAGGGAAGGCTAGACTGTTCCTTTTTTTCACCTGGAAGTAATCAGGGAAAACTTAAAGTGATTCTGTAGTAATCCACCAACACTTCTGAATGGTGTGACCTAAATTATTGTACACACATTCTATTTCTTTCATCTTTTTCTGCATTCACTGACTGCAAATAATTTTATATTTTAATTGTTGTTGTGACAAAGCTAGAGTTAGGAATAAACTAATATGACAGAAGTCTGTTCAATTAAAACTAATTGAGCAGCATAAATCACTATGTTTGCATTATAGACATTTACAATTGAAGATGGCATATTTGCTTTCTCTCCAATGTGAGTTGCTATTTATTCTACAAACTTTATTGCATATATATGTCACCCTACCACCTGTTGATGGATTACAGAAAGTAAAATCACACTTGTTAAAGGTTTCACTATTTACCTTTCTTTAATTTTTCTTGAATTAAAGACATTAAAGTGGCTGCAGCGTTTATCTCACATTTGCCTTCGGATGCTGCTTGCTACGCAGGCTTTTTGTTCCTAGCCATTGCTCATACAGACATCATAGCAATTTTACACTGCCATTAGAGCTCCCTTATGCTGATACCATCAGGGTAGCAATCATAGCCTGTCTTCTGTGTGAAATAAAAATTTTTCACTGGACACATGCTAAAAAGAACAAGACAGATTTCATTCAAACTATTGCAGTACAGGAGAGACATTAGCGTAAACAAGGCTCTGCTCCAATAAAACAGAAGGCAGGAGGTGTTTTAAATGTCAGGGTTGCTAAAGGAAGAGTAAGAATGTAGAGGGCAGGGTGGGGAAAAGGGAGGATCTGTCATGTGATTATGCCTGCCTTTGCTAATCAGTGATCATCCAGAAGAAATAAACTAATTTTGCATATCTTTATGCAGGAGGTAGTTTTGCAAAGTTCCAACCAAAGTTGGGTTCTTATCTTTCAGTAGGAACTGGGACATAGAGGAGCTACCTCTTTAGAAGTTTATACTTCAAATAGATGACTTTAAATTCTTTCTTTTTATATACTATAAGTTCTGAGGTGCATGGGCAGAATGTGCAGGTTTGTTACATAGGCATACAGGTGCCACTGTGGTTTGCTGCAGCCATCAACCCATTATCTTCATTAGGTATTCCTCCTAATGCTATCCCTCCCTAGCCCCCCACCTCCTGACAGGCATTGGTGTATGATATTCCCCTCTCTGTGTCCATGTGTTCTCACTTATGAGTGAGATCATGTGGTGTTTGGTTTTCTGTTCTTGTGTTAGTTTGTCGAGAATGATGGTTTCCAGCTTCATCCATGTCCCTACAGAGGACATGAACTCATCTTTTTTTATGGCTGCATAGTATTCCATGGTGTATATGTGCCACATTTTCTTTATCCAGTCTATCATTGATGGGCATTTGAGTTAGTTCCTAGTCTTTGTTATTGTGAACAGTGTCACAATAAACATACGTGTGCTTCTGTCTTTATAGTAGAATGACTCACAATCTTCTGGGAATATCCAATCATAGGATTGCTGGGTCAAATGGTATTTCTGGTTCTAGGTCCTTGAGGAATCACCACACTATCTTCCACAATGGTTTGACTAATTTGGACTCCCACCAACAGTGTAAAAGCGTTCCTATTTCTCACACCTGTTGTTCCTTGACTTTTTATTGATCACCATTCTAACTGGCGTGAGACGGTATCTCATTGTGGTTTTGATTTGTATTTCTCTAATGACCAGTGATGATGCACTTTTTTACATATGATTGTTGACTAAATAAACTCTCAGTTTCTTGAAGAAACATTTCTGGGCAATAGGAGAATCCATTTTTTTTTTTTTTTTTTTTTCGAGGAAGAGTCTTGCTCTGTCACCCCAGTTGGAATACAGTGAGATGATCTCAGTTCACTACGACCTCCACTTCCCTGATTCAAAGAATTTTCCTGCCTCAGCCTCTCCTGTAACTGAGATTACAGTTGCCTGTCACCACGTCTGGCTAATTACTAGAAACTGCGTTTCACCATGTTGGCCAGGCTGGTCTGGAACTCCTGACCTCAGGTGATTCACCCACCTTGGCCTCCCAAAGTGCTGAGGTTACAGGCATAAGCCACTGCCCCTGGCTGAGATTACATTTTAAAGGATCAGAGAAAGGAGGAACAATTGCAAGTTGTCAAAAATTAGTAACTTAAGATCAAGGAAGTCAGCAGCCTATAGTTAGATATTGGCTGGAGCAAACAGTAAATTATTTTGATAGTAAAATGAGAGAGTTCCCTGACCTCCCTCACAGGACATGTGATGGGTGTGGCTTGTCTGGCCAGAGCTGATGCTCAAACCCCTTAAGGGAGTGGGAGCATGCAGAGGGCAGGTGCAGGAGCTAGAATGGGTGCCTCTGGTCTCTGGCCCCACAGTAGTGTCCAGGAGTGGGTGTCTGCAGCTCCCAAAATTGCAACTGGGTGACTATTACAGTGCACTCTGTTTGCTTTGCCATCCATGCATGGCTTAAATGTTAACCAGCTCAATGTCCTCTTGGTATCCAGGTCCTTGGCTAACATCCAGGAAGAACCAGGTCACACATGGACTCTGCCTTTGGAGGTTTCACATTCTAGTTCCAAAATAATGGATGATTATTACCTTATTATTAAGATGATGTTTCCGAGTGAATTTTCAGGCAATTTTTATTGGAATTTGGAACCACTCTGAGAGCCATAAAACATTTTACACTTTTCAGATAGAATTAATATTGGGGGACCAAGTGTGGTGGCTCACGCTTGTAATACCAGCACTTTGGGAGGCCAAGGTGGGCGGATCACCTGAGATCAGGAGTTCAAGACAAGCCTTCCCAACATGGTGAAACCCCATCTCTACTAAAAGTACAAAACTTAGCCAGGTGTGGTGGCACACATTTGTAGTCCCAGCTACTAGGGAGGCTGAAGTGGGAGGATATCTTGAAACCAGAAGGCAGAGGTTGTAGTGAACCAAGAGTATACCACTGCACTCCAGCCTGGGTGACAGACTGAGGCCCTGTCTCAACTATCTGATCTTTGACAAACCTGACAGAAACAAGCAATGAGGAAAGGATTCCCTGTTTAATAAATGGTGTTGGGGAAACTGGCTAGCAATGTGCAGAAAGTTAAAACTAGACCCTTTCCTTACACCTTACACTAAAATTAACTCCAGAGGGATTAAAGACTTAAACATAAGACCTAACACTATAAAAACTCTAGAAGAAAACCTAGGCAAAACCATTTAGGACATAGGCATAGACAAGGACTTCATGATTAAAACACCTAAAGCAAAGGCAAAAAAAGCCAAAATAGGTAAATGGGATCTGATTAAACTTAAGAGTTTCTGCACAGCAAAAGAAACTATCATCAGAGTGAACTGGCAACCAACAGAATGGGAAAAAAATTTTGCAGTCTATCCATCTGACAGAATCTACAAAGAACTAAAGCAGATTTACAAGAAAAAAATGAGCAAATCCATTCAGAAGTGGGTGAAAGGTATGAATAGACACTTTTCAAAAGAAGACATTTATGAGGCTAACAAACATATGAAGAAATGCTCATCATCACTTGTCATTAGAGAAATGCAAATCAAAGCCACATTGAGATACCATCTCATGCCAGTGGGAATGAAGATTGTTAAAAATCTGGAAACGGCAGACGCTGGAGAGGATGTGGAGAAATAGGAGAGTGTAAATTAGTTCAATCATTTTTGAAGACAGTGTAGCGATTCCTCAAGGATCTAGAAATAGAAATACCATTTGACCCGGCAATCCCATTACTGGGTATATACCCAAAGGATTATAAATCATTATATTATAAAGACACATACACATGTATGTTCATTGTGGCACTGTGTACAATAGCAAAGACCTGGAACCAAAGCAAATGCCATTGATGATAGACTGGACAAAGAAAATGTATCACATATACATCATGGAATAATATGCAGCTGTAAAAAAGGATGAGTTCATGTCCTTTGTAGGGACAAGGATGAATCTGGAAACCATCATTCTCAGCAAACTGGCACAAGAATAGAAAACCAAACACCACATGTTCTCACTTATAGATGGGTATTGAACAAGGAGAACAAATGGGCACAGGGATGGGAACATAACACACTGGGGTCTGTTGGGGGATGGGGGGCTAAGGGAGGGACAGCAGGGAGTGGGGAGGTTGGGGAGGGATAACATTGGGAGAAATGCCCAATGTAGGTGATGGGGGGGATAGAGACAGCAAACCATCATGGCATGTGTGTACCTATGCAACAATCCTACACAATCTGCACATATACCCTAGAACTTAAAGTACAATAAAAAAAAAAAGTGAAGGTAAAGTAATAGTGGAACCCACTGTTGAAGGAGATCCTGTTGCTTCCTCGCCTCTCTCAGTTCTCTCATATATGAAATGGAGAGTCTCTGTTAAGTTTTTTGATTTATGAAATGATACACAATGCCAGAAATGACACCAATTAAAATCTGTATATTTACTCATTTGAATCTTGACAATCATTCTTATTTAGATGAACCTCATTCAAATAGTCAGTATTTAACATGCTTTCTTCATGACTTTTTATTAGCAATGAGAATGTTAATTGAGGATGGCTGAGCTTCTATTCCATATTAATAATTGTACCTTTATATTGAATATTTAAACTAAGTTTAAGTATATATTTAAAAATCGGACATTGCAGCATGTGTCTGGTGTTAATATTCAATAATTTTTTTATAAGTGAAATCATGAAATGGTACTTCCTACAGTCTAGTACTAAAAAAAATCTTTACCATTCTTACTGTGTAAAAATGCTTTAGTGTGTATTGTTAAGAAGAATAAAACAATCCATTTTAGTTTTCTTATCCCTATGACTTATTTATGCACTTGATAGGTCTCAGTGCAGCCCTACAACAACTTTAAATTATGTAATTTTCTATAAATTCAACCAAAGAAACCTAAAATTTGACTCTCAGCATATTCTTTGCCTTCTTCGTTTTGTGGTTGATTGTGGCCTACATAATTTCCTTGAAATGAGTCAGGTTCCTTCCAAATAGTTCAGGATTCCAAGCACTCTGTATAGGCTTCTGCACAATACTTGTTCTTTGCTCATTTCTACTGCCAATATATTTTGTTGTAAAAATGAACCACAGTTTTTGGCCAATAATAATATATTTGCTATCAAGTTTATGTTGCAAATTTCACCAGGTTCCATAAAGAACCGTATCATCACTATGGCTGTTTCTCTAAATAAATACACGCATGAAAATTGGGTAGATGGAGAAAATTTTAAAACATAATTACATATATATAAAGTTCCAACTGATATCTAGAAAAACATGGAATAATTTTTCAGTTTCATTCACCTACTTAGTGTCCAAACTGGGGTCAATCATAATGAAAAAAAAAAAACCCTCCCCCAAAACAACTACAGCTTCATTTTTCTCATCTTCTCTGTAATGAAGGCTCCAAGTTGACACAGATGGTAATAATAAAGAGGCCAGTTCTGAGTGCTGCCAACTGCGTCATCCTGACCTCTTTCAACACACCTCATCTGAAACGATAACTATAATTCCTGTCCTACATTATACTCTGCTCTAGTGCCACACATCTTTTAAAAGTATTAAGGAAACCATTCAGAAAGCATTATTGGAAAATAACAGAGGGCAACTATTCTAGTCAACCAAGTAATGAGTTTTAATACTTCCCAACAGTTACCTAAAATCCCAGCCGATTTCAAAGACTTTAAGAGGTAAAAGGAAAAAGGCTCGATGGCAGAGGGGAGAATGGGCTGGGGAGAAATCCTTTAGGCTAATATGTTATCTGGAAGTGTTATCTTCTGTCACTTTTATCTGCAGTATTTTGACTTATGTAAATCTATTATAATGTTGGAGAAAGGCCCCACTGTCAGAAGTTTTCTTCTTTGAGGATAAACATCCGTGTAAAACTCCTTGTAGATTAAGCAATTCAAATTATACATTGAGAATGCCTAATTGGCCAAAAAATTCTATTCTACATCCTATCATGTGAATTTATACAAACCATGTATGTAGTGTTTTTTTAAGAATATCAGAAAATACAAAACAAAAATTTATTTATTAATTTGTCAATCCTGCAGTAAACAGAATCCAGCTCAGATAATTTGAGAATTTTTACCAGAGTTGGAGTATTAATGAATGAATGTTGAGGCATCTAGAGATTAGCAGCAGTGGGAGGTTATTGCCAGCCCTAAGCTGAAGAGCAAAGGAGGTAATAGCACTACAGGATCTGAAGAATAATAGAGCCTTAAAGTAGTGGCCTTCCTCATTGGAACTGCAGTCATTGAGGGTTTGGACCACTGACAAGAAATGCTACCAAATATGATAGAGAGTGGAACTAATACCCCAACTTTCCCTCTTGTCCTGTGATTGGCATGCCACTGCTTCCCATTGACTGAATCCAGCAATCTGAAGCCAAATGGAAAGAAAGTCAGTAACACAGTCCAAGAGAGTCAGCCTCTCAGAACAGAAAGAAGAACATGAAAAGACAAAGACTTGATTGAGGTCAGAAGGCAAAAAAAGAAACCCAACACATCCATATTCCCAACACAAAGACTTGACCACAAATAATTAATAGCTGGCGAATTTTACCTACAGCTATTTACCAAAAGATAGGTATCACTCTGGCCTGGCACAGTGGCTCATGCCTGTAATCCCAGCACTTTGGGAGGCCGAGGAGGGGAAATCACCTTAGGTGGGGATTTAGAGACCAGCCTGACCAACATGGAGAAACCCTGTCCTACTAAAAATACAAAATTAGCTGGACATGGTGGTGCATGCCTGTGATCCCAGCTGCCTGGGAGGCTGAGGCAAGAGAATTGCTTGAACCCAGGAGGTGGGGAGTGCAGTGAGCAGAGATCAGGCCATTGCACTTCGGCCTGGACAACCAGAACAAAACTTCATCTAAATAAATAAATAAACAAACAAACAAATATCAATCTGTTTGGATATACATGGTAAATTTCTGTGTATACCATGCATATGCATTTTCAAAGATTTAAAAAAATGCATAAAAATCACAAATAGGAAGAAACAAACATTCAAAATATTTACACAAGAAAGTAAACATCATTGTGATGGTTAATATTGAGGGTGAACTTGATTGAATTGAAAGATACAAAGTATTATTCCTGGGTGTGTCTGTGAGAGTGTTACCAAAGGAGATTAACATTTGAGTCAGTTTACTAGGAGAGGAGGACCCACCCTCAATCTGGGTGGGCACCATCTGACCAGCTGCCAGCACAGCTAGGATAAAAACAGACACAGAACGTGGAAGGACTAGACTGGCTAAGTAATCTAGCCTCCATTTTTCTCCTGTGCTGGATGCTTCCTGCCCTTGAACATCAGACTCCAAGTTATTCAGCGTTTGGACTTGTGGACACACATCAGCAATTTGCCAGGGGTTTTCAGCCCTTCGGCCACAAACTGAAGGCTGCACTGTTGGCTTCCCTACTTTTGAGGTTTTGGGACTCAGACTGGCTTCCTGGCTCCTCAGCTTAAACAGGGACTATTATGGGACTTCACCTTGTGACGGTGTGAGTCAGTTTTCCTAATAAACTCCCCTTCATATATTCATCTATCCTATTAGTTCTGTTTCTTTAGAGATCCCTGACTAATATAATCATTAACTATGAGTGAACCTCATTTCAGATATTTTTCTATGGATAGACACATATGGAAAACCAGAAAGACAAAGAGAAACCTTTTTTTAATAAAAATGCGACTGTACTATCTAAAGCTATTATGGTAAAATCAATGAATTTATTTTACACTAATTTATAAGAATAAAGATACCTGAAATAAAACATAAAATATTGGAGTTCAAATAAATGTTTCCTTACCATAGTGCTGTTTTACATTTTAAAATAACCTAAAGCTTAGAAAATATTTTACTCAAATTAAAAGGTATGCATCAGTAATGTAAGTATAGTTTTCCATTAAAATATCTGTTAGCTTTTTGCTACAAACAAGGAAGATATTAGAATGTAATATATTTCCATCTCTGTTCTACTTATATCACATTTGTAAGATACATTATTCTATTCACATTATTCATGTTTATTTTTTATATTGTTACATTCTGCAAAAAATGTTTAGTTCTATTTTCAAGGGGAATAGATTTTTATTAGTGTTGGTGTTATAAGACTTTCTTTACTTGAATTCTTTGAGTCTTGTATTCCATAAATTCTTAGGTTCTTTCGTATTTTCAAATGTCTCCCTGCCTTGTTTATACTTGAACTATAACTTAGCTGGCTATACAATTGTTGGGTCACATTTCTTTACCTTTTGAGCTTTCAGAGTTGCTTAGTTGTCTTTAGCCACAACATACTGGTGGCCGTGGAGAAAATATGGGACTCGTCTGATTTTTCTCCTCTGTTTGTGTTTTCTTTCTCTGCTCTAGATGCCTGATGAATGATACTTTTACCTTGAAATTTAATATCCTGAAAGGAGTAGGTCTTGATGTTAGGTAATACGAATTAGAATTTTATGGTACACCAAGTTTTTTACATTCTTTCTTTTTACGTCTCAAGTTAAGAGGTGTTCCAAAAAAATCACTGTAAATACAGAAGTAGCCTTCATGTTCCACCAAAGTCAACTAGAATGTTTCATGGAGTGCATGAACATATAAATGTCAAGAAAGTTCAAAAACTGACCCCAACAAAAGGTTTACAACAAAACAAGGAGCAAACAAACAAAAATGTCACAAAGAAACAAACAGACTTTTGAGTCATATTTCAGGCCAAGAGGTGATGAGTTACTGTAGTTGCTTGAGCTGGGTGGTGAACTATTATTACCTGGCAACAAAACTAAAATAGAAGTGACTTAGTAAAATACAGATTCAGAATGAGTGCCTTAAGAATAAGGCATATAAGATCAAACTGATCTTCTTTTTTTACGAGGTCTTCAGGCAAGGACAAATGTAGACAATATCTTGTTTGAGAACTTCGGTAGGTTGTTTCAAACTTGTCTCATATTTTCATCTTCAGGATGGAACTTCAGATTGAATTGTAGTACAATTAGGTAAATTTTTACCCAGTTTAAATATAATATTAAAATATTAATTATAAATTACCTTATTTCAGTCTGGAATAATATTTCTTGGAGGGCATATAATCTAAGCTGTAAACATCTTATTAGAAGAGAACATGCTTGTCTTGGTAAGGTATATACTATACGACTGGCACTGTGCTCAACTCAGAATCATTGTATGAACAGTATTTGTTTAATATATGAGTGAGAGCACTTCAAGTATATAAAAGGATATCTCAAGGGATTCAGCCTTACACTTCTCATAATTTCATTTCAATGACTTAGATGAAAACCTGCTGAACAATTTTTATCAATTTTATGGATGCCCCAAATCATAAGGGAATGTATATATCAATTAGATGATGAAATGAGGATGCAACTGTGTCATGGCTGGCTAGAGAAATAGAATGACTTTGACAAGAGGAAATTACATAGGGGCACCTGAGTCTCCTAAACCAATTTCAAAGGTATGAGAGAGGGGTGACATAAATAAGTAGTAGATAGATGAAAAAACTCAGAAGTTATACTTGACAGCAATTTTAATATAATACGAAAAATATGGTGGGACTTTTAGGGAAAAAAAACTAATAAAATCTAATGGAAATTAATAGTCCACTCATTTCTTCACCTACGATGTTAAAAATATTTCTTCTGGGTACAACATCCCAAAAGAGGTGTAGGCCTTCCAAATCATGCTCAGAAGAAAGCAATTAGAGGGGTTAAAGGAAACATGATGCCAGGTGTAAAGTGTAGTTCAAAGAACTGAACATGTTGCACCAAGTAAAATTCTATTGGGTAAAGGTCAAATATCTCCAAACATGTGAAGAGTTGTCATGTAAAAAGACATTACATGTGTTCTCTGTAGCCTCAGGGGTCCCTGCTGATCTAAGACACATGTACTGAAATTATGAACAGAAATTTAAAAATCAGAGAAACCTAAACATAAGAAGGATCATGTGGACGGCTCTGATGTTAGTAAATCTTCATCACTGGAAGTGTTCAAAAGAGGCAGAATAACTCCTTTAAAAGGCTGTTAATAAAGTTATCAAAAATTATGTAAATAATAAAATTATTTTGAAGTCCTTTCTAAACTAAAAATATATAACTATTAGTACATCATTTCTTCCATTTTTTTAAAGAATGTAAAAAATAAGTTAACCTAGACTACCTAAGTGTGAATCATGTTTCCACCAGTCCTTAGTTGTGTAATATTGATCAAAGTATGTAAGTTGTTAGTGTTTATGTTTCTCCATCCGTAAAATGACGATAAATGGGTTATTGAGATGATCATATGAATTAACATCTGGAAGGTACAGTGAATGTCAGAGTAAAAATGCACATGCAAAAAAAATAGTTTTTAATATTTTGTGGAAAACATTAAAAATTCAGTACAGAATTACTATTCAATCTCTGCAGAAAACTAGATTGCCAGTAGAAGAGTCTTGAGAGGGACAAAATGCTGAAGGACAAAGATGAGCAAAATAGATAACTTGACAATAACCACAGCACCACCACTTGAGCTATGTCTATTATATAGTATCTCATAGTCACTTGTTTAAATAGTAAGTATAAAAATTGTGATCAAGTGAATATATATATTAATCAATTCATATCAGGCTTCTCTATAAAATTTAATTTTTAAGAAATGTGTCTGGTGCTGAAATACTTTATAAAAACATCCCAATAATCTTAGTTCAATAGAAATATCATTAAGATATCCATTGGTAATAAATAATAAATAAAACTTGGAGCAGAGTTAGTGTATAATTAGGTTCAGGAAACTTTAGGATGGATGGAGAAAGGTATCACATCTTTCCACCCCTGCATCCAATTGATGACAGTTGACAAAATAAAGAGTAAAACTCTGAATATATGGTGGTCCTCTAGCTAGTGTCTCTGGGGTCAGAGAGTATGTTGATCCTTCTTGATTTCACCCCTGATTTTATACTTCTGACCATTTTTCATTCTTTGAAATTCTTGTCTTTTAGTGTTTATGTCAAAGATCTTTCTCTCTCTTTCTCTCTCTTTCTCTCTCTTTCACACACACACACACACACACACACACACCTCTTATGTTTTATTCTTGCACTTAACTTTTATTTTCATCAAAATATGTACATAGTTTGGAGTTAAATACATTTAGATTTTTTCCATAAAACTGTAATATTCCAACCCAGTCCCATATTTTTTCCCACTTTCAACCATGTTAACTAATAATTTTGATATTTACCTTCACAAGTCAAACGACATGCACTTAGAGTTATATATTTCTTCCCACTTTGGAAAGTGAAGATTCATCTCTCAACTCTCTATTCAGCTCTCATTTTGGAATTTTTCTGTAAGCATGATTCTAGCATTATTTTAACGGAAGTTTAAATAAGATAGAATCTTTTTGTGTTTGTTCACTGATGCATTTAAAGCATTCCCAACAGTAACTGGTACAAGAAAGATATTTAATACATAATTTTTGAACCGATGAATGAATCCTGACTTTTTTATCTTTTACTTCTCTCTTTTATTTTATTATCTTGTTTATTTAGCCTATATCTTCCACTTTCTTGTTTTATTCCCTCCCTTGGCTTAATGTAAAGCTTCCGTCCCAAAAGCTTTACAAGAAAGAGTAACTGTTTTTAATTTTGTTTTTGTGTGTTAAAAAAATTACGCTTGTCAAAGTGCTTTTATTCTGTATTTAAACTTGAATAATTGTTTATCTACGCATAGGGTTCCAAGTTTGAATTTTGGAGTTGTTGATCTATTGACATCTTCATTGTACTCTTACTTTTGGTGAGAGCTTGGCAGAGTATGGAACTATAGATTTAAAGTGCATTTCCTCTGAGATAGAAGTATTTGATTTACTGTATTCTGGTTCTAGAATTTAGGTAAAAATGCCAGTGGCAGTCATTAACTTTGTATGTATTTGTTCTTTTTCTCTGGAAGCTATGGGCTCTTCTATTTTCCTCCGTGTTCCAAAACCTCAAAAACTTTTGTCTTAGTCTTTATCTATTTTTAACCATTTTACTGGCTGCAATGGACTCTTTAATCTGAACACTTTTACCTGTCCAATTCTCAGGAAGTTTCTTCAATTGACTAGATGATTTTCTGTCTTCATTTTTCTCTATCAAGTTGTTTGGATATTGAATCTACTGGATTGATTGATTCTAACATTACAATTCTTTAGCTTTGATTTTTAAATCCTTCCAGTTTATACTGTGTATTGTTTATCTTCTATTCTTTTTATTGATTGTTTCCTTTCTATTATAGATGCCATTTCTGAGACCTCTTCTGTTCTCTGGTGTTTATATCATCCTCTTCTTGTTCTATGGATGCATTATCTTCTCTTATCTTTCTGAGGTGATTAAATGAATTAAATGCCAATCTTTGGAGAAAACTTGCATGACTCTCTTGGTAAATTTGTTGCTTTCTCTGATGGATAGCCAAAGATATATGATTATTTCTGTCTGTTACATATATATGTTCTATTACACTTTTCCCATTATTTAATGTTATCTATAAATTCCCAAATTCCATATTTCTCTGGAAATCTTAGTAGAACTCACATTATATTTGTATATGTTCCTCACTGTACTCTAAAATGCTCAAGTCATAAGCTTCCTTAATCTTTTTTGAATAAGGAATGGAAAAAGTCACACAAAATACATACTTGCTTTTACCTTGTTTATAATCCTTTCTTTAGCATTTGATAAAGCGCATGGTATGCTTTATATTCTCAGAATACAACTTATCAACAAATTGATGGAATTTGAAAGAGATGTTTTTCTTATAAAACATTTCAATGGGCCTAAATTTTCAAGCATGTGCTTTGTACTTGGGAAGCAATTCACCTATCTATTTGGCAACAATATTTCTTTCATATCTACTTTGGCGCTATGGAGAAGTAAATTAAAACAAAGTTTAAAAAAATTTGTAAATTTAATCATCCAATTACTTAGTTCATTACGAATATGTGCAAATCTGTATTGAATAAATAAGCAATTCCATGAGGACTGAGGCTTTGCTATTTTACTTGTAATTATACTTACAGCTCTCATGGCATCTATTGTCAGACATTGCTTTTCTATGTAGATATCGTCTAGATAGCTAATAATTAGATGCAGCCAAAATTTAAAAAGAAATTAAATGAAATCTTCTTGTTTTAAGCTAAAGATTGCACAAATTACTTCTTCTCTAAATACTGTCTGATACCCACCATTCTACACAAATAATTTTTACATAGTTGCCCACTGCCTAGAAAAAAATAATGTTTGCCCTTGTGAGACATTGCTGCATCAATAGTGCTTCATTATTGGTTCAAGTATTAAAGTCACATAGTTATTAAGGGACACACTACACAATTATGTATCCATTATTTAGCGCAGCGATTTGGAACAAAAGAGGCAAGTCAGTAGAAACTTGTACAAATTTGAGTTACTTTTTATGATTTCCTTAAAAACCAGAAAGAAATGAAAATAAAATATGGACTAATTTTGCATTAAAAGAGGTATATATTTAATGTAACTATATATTTCACTTCTTGAATAACATATAAAAGAGTTGTTTAAGTCACATTTAAGTAAAGACAATTTTCTTTAAAACACCTCTGTTAAATTTTGGATAAAGTGCCATTGGCTTTTTTCATTTATCATTTTCTCTTTCTTTTCTTTTTTCATCTATCCTAAGTACAGAAGTCACAAAATAGATAGAATAAAATATTTATTGAGTTCTTCAAATATCAGTTCAAAAATTATCTGATAAAGAAACTTTTTCAAGCACCACCAAACAGAGACGATTCAAAGGACCAACAAGCAATTTAAATATCTCATTTAATACTTAATTTTAAACATCTCTATGCATATCTGTTGGTCTCATTATTTTCCCAAAGTCTGACTCCAGAGCTCTGATACCAAACTCATTTGAATATTTGTGAATGTGTGGATTTTTGCTTCCTCATTAGAGTAGAATATATAGATTTTTCTTTTCTCATTATGGTTCAGCTCACTTATACCTATTAAATAACTGGTGAGAATGTATTGACTTCATCTTTACCCTTAAATTTAAAATTTAAGTATAAATATCAGTTGCACTTTAAAAAATCACATATCCACTAAGCATTCAGTTTAGAAAATATTGTGCATATCATGAGAAATAAAACTGTATGATATAAAATTTGTGGCTTTCTTTAGCATGAGGGATAAATGTATTTATATTACAGTGTACATGTTTGCTTTTGACAATTTTTTTTTTAGTTTAAACTTTCACAATGATGCGCAAAATATTCACTTTATGTTCTCTTCTATCCTCTATCTTAATTCTACTTTTCATGCAAGTATCTGGGGTGAAAGAAAAATTAGTTGAAAGTTTTAGGATTTTAAGTGAGGAGATTTTTATTACTGCCCTGAAAAATAAATAAAAAAGGAAATATCATGAAAACAATGGGTTCTAGGGGAAAAAAGCTGATATTTCTAATACAGTAAGAAAACAGACATAATTGTCAACTGTGAAGGAGGTCATTTTACTAGCATATCCTATGGAGTGACTGAGCTGTTACCAGCAGAAGGCTATCCTAATGACAAACACACAACCAAAAGCCCCAGACAGGCAAACTGTTGCACATAGGGCAGTATAACTAGAATCCACTTGTGTTTGAGCCTCTGATAATATTCTGACTGCACTTTGTGTTATTAAACCTCGATTTCAAAGTATACTTACAGAAATACGGAACCTTGAGATGCTCCCTGGCTAGAAGCTCTTTTGATAGATTCAAGACTGCTGAGCTAGACTTTCAAAGGGCCACAATAATTTTACTTCCAGGAAATAGCATCAGGTCAACAAATTACTTGTTTGTGGTCTGTTTGTTTTCTCAGGTCTGGATTTTCTTTGATCTTGGGTAAGCTCAGACTAATTTGGAATAAAATGAAAACAGTTCTCTGCTTCCCCACCTTTAATCAGTAATGCCCCTGACTGTTTTAATTAGGAGCAAAAGAACAGTTCTCTGTCAATTCGAGGAAAAGGACACGCACTGCTGCAGTGGCGGAGGGAGTTGGATTCCAGGGTGGAAAGCAAGGCAATATGAAATAATGTTTGGCCCTATTTTCTTAGGAAAAACGAGTAAGGTTTTGCTTCACTCTAGTTTAAGTCACAGCACACCCTTTCCTCTTTACTTTTTGTTACTTCTCTTCTACCCTCCAGTAATTCTTCCAACCCTGTCTCTGTTCCCAGTTGGTACTTTAAGGCACTGGCATTTTCCACAGGAGAATCCTGATTATAATCCTTCAAGCAACTTGGTGAGTTAAGCACAGGCTTTTGTCAAAAACTATATAAAAGCTGTGTGGCAAAGACGGATGCCTTTTGTTCTTTGGTTAGAATCAAAGCATACACAACTTTAAACCATCTTTTATGAAACTTGCACTTTTATTTCTCCTTATCATTTCTCTTCACTAAAACTGCTGTAAATTAGATATAGCAACTCTTGTTTGCATTAAACAGCACATTACTGAGAAAATGTATTCAAAATGCAAGATTTCATAAGCTGGACCAGTAGCTTTAAAAGGATGAATGCAGGTTTTAAAATTTGGTACCCTTACACAACACAAACCTGTAATGTTTTCATGTAACTATACGGAAGTGCATGTTTGTTCATATCATTTTCTCATTTTGGTTAGTGTTTCTTCTTCACTTTCTTATGAATTATACATAAGTGAGAAAACAAGCCTTTTTTTCATGTACAATGATCCTATTTTCCTGAACAGAATCCTGCCTGAACAGTATTAAAATTCAGGTTCCAAAATAAGCCAGTGGTAGAGAAGAAACAGGGTGGAAATTTAACACATCCATTTATTATACACTGCAAAATGCAACAGGGACAGATGCCTCATGATGTTTCCCCTCGGTTGTGATCATTTTCTCTACAATGTTGAACAAGAAGCTCTTGCTCTAGGGACTCTCTGGACACTTACTTGTAGCTTGGGGTCATTATGGAGCTGCTAAGTCAAGGAACAGGCTCATCTGGGTTATAGTCACTGCTCTGTTCCTAACTTCCTGTGTAAAAAACTCTGGAGCTTAAATTTTTTTTATCTATATTATAAAAATATGTAAATCACTTCTAAAATTTAGAATAGTTGTATAATTTTAATTCTAAATGTAACTGACAGATGGTAGAATTTCTCTCTTTTTTGGCAATACTTTTTTTAAAGTTCAGAATAGAGATTTTGATCATCTCAATCTCTGCATCGCTCTACCCCTGGTATCAGCATGTTTAAGTCATTTGAACACTATACATACTATGAAATTCTGTAAGAAGATATTATGTAAATGAGCCAAATTTACAACTTTGGACAGAGAAACTGATTTTTTAAATGCAGTTAATAATCCACAAATGATGGAGAGGTGGGTTTTCTGCTAGCTTATAGTCATTGTGGTGAAGTGGAGAGCAGTTGTGCTTCTCTTTGTATTTCCTCTGGCCAGTAACATATTTGTCCTCTAATGCAGCATTTTTTAATAAATGTTTAGCATCTAAGCTCTTGTGATTTTGGTAATCTCAGCATTTTCTCACTTTTCTCATTTTTCAGCAGAACTGGCTGTGAATTAGAATCTTTTCTATAAAGTTGCTATAAAATTACTACCAACAACCAAAACTCAGCCAGCTGACACACTACCAAAAGTGGTGTGATTATTACAAAATGCTCTCACATATTTTTGTATGACCCTACATGAACAACAACAACAAAATTTGGGATGCTCTCCTTTCCATTTCAAGTGGAGGAATTAGTTCAACTAAGCAAATGGTCAAGGATAATAAGATTCCTGAGAGAGGAAAGAAAAACAGGGACAATTTTATTTATCTTTCGTAAAATTGAGTTTATAAGAATATGTCTCAGGATCACAGTTAATAAAATGTCTATTTTGCTTTCTTGAGAATCTCCATGAAGGAATTAGTGTAAAAGGTCATCTATAGATGCCCTAGAGAGATAATAACACAATTGAGCTCTTGCTTCTGTTTCAAGAGTGCTGCAAACACACCATTCAACTGTTTGACTCTACTGGACTTTGTTAGAGTCCCAAACCTGATTCTTGCAGTTCCCAGAAAAGAAGAAGAATGTGTTTTTCTGAGATTTTTCTCTCTCCTGGAGTCCCCTTACTGGCAGCATGAGGTGGGAGAGAATGGTGCAAGCCTCTCAAGAAGTGAGACACATGAGCTTTCTCATTTTTTTTTTTTTTGACTGAGACTCACTCTGATGCCCAGGCTGGAGTGCAGTGGCACAATCTCTGGGCTCACTGCAAACCCTGTCTCAGGTTCAAGCAATTCTCCCACTTCACCCTCCCCAGTAGCTGGGATTACAGGCACCTGCCATCATGCCCAGCTAATTTTTGTATTTTTGTGAAGACCAGGTTTCACCATGTTGGTGAGGCTGGTCTTGAACTCCTGACCTTAGGTGATCCACCTGCCTTGGCCTCCCAAAGTGCTGGGATTACAGGTGTGAGCCACCGCACCTGACCTCCACATGCATTTTGTAAATTTTATTTATTTATTTATAAATTTATTTATTATTTTTGAGACAGAGTCTTGCTCTGTCACCCAGTCTGGAGTGCAGTGACACAATCACGTATCACTGTAACCTCCGCCTCCCGGGTTCAAGTAATTCTCCAACCTCAGCCACTTTCTAGATTTTATAGGACAGGAAGTTGCCACATGACAAGAAGGAGAAAGGACATTATGATCAGGAACTGCGTAATTTTTACCTGTGACCCTGGGATTCATTCAAACTCTAATCAAGTAGAGAAAACTATGGTAATCAAGATTTTTCTCAAAACAGAGTATGCATGTATATGTCATTGATTTTGTTCCCTAATTCAGCAAAGGAATTACTAATAGATATTTTGCTAATTCTACAAGAAGATAATGTGGAAACATAAGCTAACCAATGCTTCATTTCTGATATTTCTTACCTAGTATGGTGATTAGCTTCAGTGTTTTTAAATCATTCTCCAAAAAGCACATCCCTAACTGATTTTCTTTCCATATGTTCTGTTGATTACTGAGAAAGAAGTGTCAAAGTCTTAACTGTAATAATGGATCTATATGTTTGTTTTACTTATTTATTTTTAATTTTTTTATTTTCATAGGTTTTGGGGAACAGGTGATATTTTGGTTACATGAGTAAGTTCTTCAGTGGTGATTTGTGAGATTTTGGTGAACCCATCATCCAGGCAGTATACACAGAACCCAATTTGTAGTCTTTTGTCTCTCACCCACCTCCCACCCTTTTCCTGGAGTCCCCAAAGTCTATTGTATCATTCTTATGCCTTTGCATCCTCACAGCTTAGCTCCCACTTATGAGTGAGAATATACGGTATTTGGTTTTCCATTCCTGATAATTCACTTAGAATAATAATCTCCAGTACCATCCAGCTTGCTGCAAATGCCATTAATTCATTTTGGCTTTATGTATTTTTTAGTTTTTTTGTTGTTGTTGTAGTAAAATACACATAATATAAAATTTATCATTTTAACTATTTTAAGTGTACAGTTCACTAGTATTAAATACATTCATAATGTGTAACTATCACCACTATAACTCTTTCTGTCTTGTAAAACTGAACTCCCCATTCCTCCCTCTCTCCAGCTCCTGACACTAATCATTCTATTTTTTATCTCTATGATTTTGACTACTCTAACTGCCTCATATAAGTAGAATAGTACAGTACTTGTCTTTTTGTGACTGGTTTATTTCACTTAGCACAATGTCCTTAAGGTTCATCCATGTTGTAGCAGTTATCATAATTTTCTTTCCTTTTATGGCAAAAAACATTCTATTTTATGTATATACTTTGTTTACCCATTTATCTGTTGATGCAAATTTGGGTTGCTTCCACGTTTTGCTATCATGAGTAATGCTGAAATAAATTTGGTAAATATCTCTTCAAGACCCTGATTTTAGTTGTTTTGGATATATACCCAAACATGTAAATGCTATATTATATGGTAAGTGTATTTTTAATTTTTTGAGGCACCATCATACTTTTATCCAGCTGTAAAATGTTACATTCCTATTAATAGTACACAAGGTTCTAATTTCTCTATATGCTTGTCAAAATTTGTTATTTTCTGTTTTTTTTTAATAGTAGTCATCTTGGTGTGTATGGGTGCTATCTTCTTGTTGTTTTGATTTGAAGTTCTCTGATGATTAATGAACATGGAATAGAATAGAGATCTCATAAGTAAATCCTCATATGTATATCTAATGTTTTTTTTGACAAGGGTGCCATGATTATTAGACGAGAAAAGAACAATCTTTTCAACAAATGGGTACTGAAAACCATATCCACATGCAAAATAAAGAAACGGACCTTCTTCCCTTTGCTTTTCTTTTTCTGTTTCCTCTTCCCTGCCTTCTTTTGTTATTTGAACATTTTCAGTTTAACCAAGTTTGGGTTTTGCTTTTGCTGCTACTTCTTTTATTTACTGCAGGCTTTCTGTGCATTTACAGGACTGTTGCCTTGTGCTAAAAGGGGTAGCTGGAGTGCCAGAGATTTTTGGTTTTGTTCTTTGTTTTTTTTCTTAGTGTTTATGATCCACTGTCAACTTTCATAATCTCTGCAAACCTTCACTACCAAAGGGGTCTCACTACGTGCTATTGCCCTCCCACAATGGTAGACTGCTTTTAACCTTTTGCTGGATTCTTGGCTAGTGGTGGTGGCTGGCAAGGATTCACTCTTGTCCAGGTTCAGCCCCTACTTAGATAGATCTTGTGTGCCAGGCCTATGGGGAGGAGGGAACTTTCTCAGCATTCTTACTCTTTCACCTCACGTTAGCCAGATATGTCCTTAATCTATTGTTGGTCCTTACAAGGTATTCTCTGATCCTACTCTACGATAGCAGACCTCTAATTGGCGATAGTTATTAGATTCTGGGCCCAGAATAGTTTTTAAAGGAATTTTTCTTCTGCCTTTTCCACAGTGACAATGGGTCTTTGCCAATGTCCTTAAGGTGTGGGTTGTTGTCCCTCCACAAGATGCTGTAGGTTTTTGATTCATAGGAGAAAAAACTCTCAATATGATTGGAGGAATTTGTACCTCCCGGGCGCCAGCAGCTACAGGTCATTTTCTACAGTCTTGAGTCAGCAAGAAGAGCTCTTTTTGGTCTGTTCTGTCGCATACTATCTCATAAATCACTGTGGGAGGTTCTTTAAAAAGAGTTTGCAAGAGAGTATCTGGGCTCTCAGTTATTTCAGTCATACATGAAAGTTATCTCACCCTTGACCTTTAATAATTGTATAAAATTTCAGCTGATTTTTAAATTTTCTTTTACGGCAGCTGCTGAGTAGCCTCTTTGTTCCCTAATTCTTTGACTCAGATAAGACTGTTCTTCTGTTTTATCTCTTATTATAGGGGTATGTTCCTCTTTGGAATTTAAGTAATTTGGTTGGGCTGCAACCTCAGGTATTTGACGTGCCCAAAAAATGTTATAATTTCAGTTTTTTGCCTTTATCTCATTGTTAGAATGAGGGCAGTGTTCTTTCCAGCTTTCTACATCTTAGCCAGAAACAGAAATTTCCTTCCTTTGATATGACTCCACCTATATGATATCAAGATTATTGCGTTAGTATGTAGCCACAATGCACTAGGAAAGTTAATTAGCTCTTACTAGATTTCTGCTCACAATGCCTTAACTTGAAGAAGTTAAATAATTTTGGAAAGGTCAGATATTGGGAACAATCAAATTTCTAATATGCACATCCAATATAATCAGTAAGTAGAAAATAGTTAACATCAACAATTAAATAAAGTCAGAAAACAGATCCAAGCGCTCATACATTTGTCTGTCAAGATAAAAGCCTCAGTGGAATAGACAGTTTTTATGATAATAAACCATAAAGGTAAATCTCTTCCCCCTCACACACATTCTGTTTTTTTTTTTTGTATTGTGCAATTTTATTAGAAACATTTTTCTTCATGTACCATTGAATTTCTTCAAGTTTTACAGTACTCCCTGAAAGTTTTCAATGAGCTTCTATTACAACTACTTTTAAGGGTAATATATAACAATCAAACTACAATCCAAACAACTATAATCTTAAACTACTCTACAAAGAAAGGGAACATTTGCAATTTTAAATTCATGGATAGCCAATCAACAAATCATCTCAATTGGTGTCAATAGAGGCTTAGTTCAATTTTCCACACCTTATAGATACTCCAAACATAGTATCATCAAGTTGCAAATATTCATGTAGAGGGTTGTTTATGTTCACTGAACCACATTTAGGCAAGAAAAATGGCCTGAGAAATTTTATAAACCATTTAAACAACGTGTACAGAAATGAAATAGCATTATCCACTAATGTTTAGTTTAACTTAAATTTAGATTGACTAGAACATCCTATTCCCAAAGAAATTCAGTCAATAGTGGTTTTATAATAACAAGAATATCTTACAAATATTTATGAAAATTTCTTCTGAGAAGGTAGTGAATTTTCATCTACGTAAGTTATTCCTCCAAGATCCTTTGAAGTAGGAAAATGTTTTATTAACACCACTTGACAAAGTACACTAGCAGTTAAGTGTCTTATCATAGGATATTTTGGTAGAAAGCAACATAATTCTATTTGTTCAGACAATTACATTTGAATTAATTTACAACTGCATGTAACAAACCATCTAAGCCATTTTTATAACTTTAAAAATCCCAAGAATACACAATGCGTTTATACTGTTGAAGATTAGCTAATAGTTAAAGATAAGTAAGAATCAATAAAAGAATTATTGTACAGGAAATACTACTGTATAATTGTGCACACTTATTAGGGTTTAACTCTTTCCTTAATCTTTAATAAAATTCATCTTGGGAAATACCTAACTTCCATCTTTTTTCTTTCAATTGCATCCTTAACTTTACTGTCAGATATAATTGCCTTATGCACAAATACTTGATTGTCCATGAAACTGTCCTGCTCTTTTAAATCCAGTCTAAATTATTTTCTGAGTATCAAACTGATGTGTTTGCCTGTTTCTGTTTTGTTTTGTTTTTAAATGTAACAGAACACGATATCTTTTGGACAGCTACAATGCTTATTCAAAAGTAGTGCTGAGATGAGAAATAATCCTTTTTAATGTTTTACCAAAGAACTACATTAATGTTATGAAGTGCTGATAACTGCTTTAATCTTTTGTCTTTCTTTTAGCCAAAAACAGAGTGATGAGTTCCTCTATTCTTAGTCTATAAATCTGTTTAATATTTTTTTCAATAAACTCTGAAAAAATAATCTTGATTTTGAGTGTGTTGTTTTCTAACTCAAGTACATTGAATAAGTACCAGCCCTTAGCTGAATGATAGACATCTTTCTGCAGAGTGACATTGTTTCCTTCCTCTAAAGATAAAGCAAAATAATACATTGAATGTTATGCCAAATACTTTACTAAAGAGTTTTACAAAGATATTTCCTGATGCCATAATGGGAGGACTTCAACTTATATAATAAGAAAAAATGTGGTTAAAATTCTAAGTTTATTTAATCAAATGTGTGACCTGATCTGTGAGTCTGTTTCCCCATGTCTATGGTAGGGATTATAATGTATCATTTTAAAGATAGTTGTTAAGAGCCAATGTTTTAAATATTTAAATATGCTTATAGAGAACGTGGAGCTTCATGAAAGACAGAAAACATTTCTTTCTTTGTTTCCTATGCCTATAGCCTACTCATTCATTGAGTTTATGTATATGTTGTACTTACTATTGAATCACACACTGGCTCATTGTGATATCATTATACTAAAAAGAAGAGACACTAGGGGATAGTGGTAGAGAGTAAAAAAGCAATTTTTAATGTTCAATAAAATTTTCCAAAAAATTACTGTGTTTCCAAGCCCTCTTTTCTAATCGATCACACAGAGACTTTAAGAAATAGGTTTATAGCGTCCTAACCACTGCAGCAGATGAAGTTTCTACAAAATATTTGGACAATTATTTTAAACTTTGCTGAAACATTTCTAGTGATAGGTGTAGAACCTCCAATTTTATTTATAGATTTAAATAATTTAGTCAATGTCTAATTCTCTATAATTGCCCAGTTTAAGTCTTACGGACCTTCTTAAACAAATTCCAATTCTCCTTTGTCATGAAAATCTCTTAAGGACAATGTTCATGATCTATAGTGAATATGTTATTCTTCTCTGCCCACATCCCCTTCTTGAACTGTTTTACCTTCCCTCACTCCTTGTAGCCCTGGTGAGACTCTCTTGGTGGCATGTGATTGGGGTGACCAGAAGTTAACCCTGTGTCCCTTGTATAGTCTTGATTCCAGGGGCTGGCACAGGAACAAAGCAAAACCATTCTTGGCCTTCATGGCTAAATAAGTAATGATCTGCCTTTTTGCTTAAGATAATCTGATTGGTATTCAGTTCCTTCATTAGCAATGAATGACTTATTAATATACTTTGTCTATATCATGATTTTTCTTTTATTTTCCCACTGTAACAACTCTTTCTCCATCTTCAGTGTTAAGCCTGTTTCAGACTCTTTATCATATAGTGTTCTTTCTTTCAAAATGATGCATTTTTTTGTTTTTCTTAAAATGAATTTCCAAGAAATGAGCAAAAATATGCTAATGACCAACGCAGACAGTATGTACCAGTAGCCTCCTTGTTCTGACTGCTGTTTTTCTAATAATGAAGCCTAAATTGGCACAGCTTGGCTGGCACTCCATCACCTAATTTGCTTGCATTGAGTTTGTAAACAAGTAAACTCCTAGGGCATCCTAGTTGACCACCAGACAGAAGAATGAAGGTGAAGTTAGGGTATTAAAGCTCTAGGGTGCCTTCCTAGGAGGTTGCCTCCAGGCATTGGCCCCTGTTCTTCTCAAAGCAGCTTATTCTTTGCAACTTCTTCTCCCTCCTGGTTATGGCAACTTCTCTCTCCTCTCCTGACTTTGAATTTAGGTGTGGTAGCAGCTATACTGATGCTAACCCATGTTTTTTCAAGGTTCCTTTATATTTATATCTTTGTTTAATATTTTTTCAACAAATTTTTAAAAAATAATCTTATGATGTTAGGTCTTATGTTTTAATCTTTAATCCATCTGGAGTTAATTTGTATATAAGGTGTAAGGAAAGGGACCAATTTCAGCTTTTGGCATCTGGCTAGCCAGTTTTCCCACCACCATTTATTAAATAGGGAATCCTTCCCCCATTGCTTGTTTTTGTCAGGTTCGTCAAAGATCAGATTGTTGTAGATGTGTAGTATAAACCCTAGAAGTAAACATGGGCAATACCCTTTAGGACATAGGCATAGGCAAGGACTTCATGTCTAAAACACCAAAATCAATGGCAACAAAAGCCAAAATAGACAAATGAGATCTAATTAAACTAAAGAGCTTCTGCACAGCAAAAGAAACAATCATTAAAGTGAACCGGCAACCAACAAAATGGGAAAAGATTTCTGCAATCTATCCACCTGACAAAGGGCTAATATCCAGAATCTACAAAGAACTTAAACAAATTTACAGGAAAAAAACAAACAAACCTATTCAAAAGTGGGCAAAGATATGAACTGACACTTTTCAAAAGAAGACATTTATGCAGCCAATAAACATATGAAAAAATGCTCATCATCACTGGTCATTAGAGAAATGCAAATCAAAACTACATAGAGATACCATTTCACACCAGTTGGAATGATCATTAGAAAATCTGGAGACAACAGATGCTGGAGAGAATGTGGAGAATTAAGAATGCTTTTACACTGTTGGTGGGTGTATAAATTAGTTCAACCATTGTGGAAGACAGTATGACAATTCCTCAAGGATCTAGAAATAGAAATACCATTTGAACCAGCAATCCCATTACTGGGTATATACCCAAAGGATTGTAAATTGTTCTATTATAAAGACACATGCACATGTATGTTCATTGTGGCACTGTTTACAATAGCAAAGACCTGGAACCAACCCTAATGCCCATCAAGGATAGACTGGATAAAGAAAATGTGGCACACATACACCATGGAATACTA
>CAUYLG010037847.1:0-11279 GCA_963573385.1 Cacajao melanocephalus
CGAGCCCAGCCTATAGATGCTTTCAAATAATGATTATACAATGTTTAGATCTCCTTAAATTTGAGAATATATGGGGCGGCTGCATCTGACAAAGGGCTAATATCCAGAATCTACAAAGAACTAAAACAAATTTACAAGAAAAAAAACAACCCCATCAAAAAGTGAGTGGAGGATATATACAGGCACTTTTCAAAAGAAGACATGTATGTAGCCAACAAACATGAAAAAATGCTCATCATCACTGGTCATAAGAGAAATACAAATCAAAACCACATTGAGATACCATTTCATGCCAGTTAGAATGGCAATCATTAAAAAATCTGGAGACAACAGATGCTGGAGAGGATGTGGAGAAATAGGAACACTTCTACACTGTTGGTGGGAGTGTAAATTAGTGCAACCATTGTGGAAGACAGTGTGACAATTCCTCAAGGATCTAGAAATAGAAATACCATTTGACCCAGCAATCCCATTACTGGGTATATACCCAAAGGATTATAAATCGTTCTATTATAAAGACACATGCACACATATGTTCATTGCGGCACTGTTTACAATAGGGAAGACTTGCAACCAACCCAAATGCCCATCAGTGATAGACTGGATAAAGAAAATGTGGCACATACACACTATGGAATACTATGCAGCCATAAAAAAGGGTGAGTTCATGTCCTTTGCAGGGACATTGATGAATCTGGAAACCATTATTCTCAGCAAATTGACACAAGAACAGAAAACCAAACACCACATGTTCTCACTCATAAGTGGGTGTTGAACAATGAGAACACATGGACACAGGGAGAGGAACATCACACACTGGGGTGTGTTGGGGGGTCAGGGGCTAGGGGAGCAATAGCAGGGGGTGAGGAGATTGGGGAGGGATAACATTAGGAGAAACACCTAATGTAGGTGAAGGGGGAATGGAGGCAGCAAACCACCATGGCATGTGTATACCTATGTAACAGTCCTGCAAGATCTGCACATATACCCCAGAACTTAAAGTATAAAAATGTGTGTGTGTGTGTGTGTATGGGTAGGCTGTACACATATCAGTAAACATATTTTTAACATTTTTTGTATCTAAGTTTATCATCGTTTAGTTTTGATTAAGTACTAAAACTAATTCAGACTGAGACAGTATAAGAGAAAAATACTGACCGGACATGGTGGCTCATGCCTGTAATCCCAGCACTTTGGGAGGCTGAGGTGGGCGGATCACTTGAGGTCAGGAGTTCGAGACCAGCCTGGCCAATGTGCTGAAACCCCGCCTCAATAAAAAATAAATAAATAAATAAAAGAGAAAAATACTGTCATTAGATGACAGTAAAAATTACTAAAAATTTATGTGATTAGCAAAATCCTACAATTTGTTTTCTACTGCATGATTTTGTCATTTTGGAAATTTGTTTTAAAGAACAAATAATTTACATTTCTTTCTCAATTAAATGTTTTAACTAACTCATTTTTACATTTTCTTATTCTAATTTAGGTCACCTTTATACTAATGTAAACAAATTTGAAGTGTTTTGATCTAATGACTTAATTCAGTTACTCCTGTCAGTCTGAAATAAAAAGTCAAGTAATGTACCCACATATGTCACAATATATTTTTTAATAGACATTTTGGGTCTGAGTCAGATTAATAGGTTGTTAGAATATGGGATGCATATCTAGAAAGAATCTTATTATTGGATTATTTCTTTCCTGTATAGCATAGCATTATAAATAGGCATTATATTTGTTAAGGAAATTAATAATTGTTAAGGAAACTTTTTATGGTGTATTTGTTTTTTCCCAAATAGAGTTTCTGAAAGCAATTACACATTGCCAGAATTATTTTACAATTTTAACTATTGTTCAAGTGACCAGTTTTAATAAGTCTACTTTACTTAAAACAGCAGATAAAGCTATATAAGATAAGGCATCATAGATAAAATGAAAGCCAGATTATAGAAAATATTGATTTCATTTCTAGAAAAATGTGTTAAAAGTATTTATTTTAGCTGGATGCAGTGGTGCACGCTATTCAGGAGCATGGAGTGGGTTAAGGAACAAAGCTCTCCCCTCAAAATCAATCCTGAGGTGACAGTATTTATTGCTGCATATACTGGGGCCATGATGCACCTACACTGTAGCTGAGCTGGATCACACTGTTTGGTAGCCTTTTCACTGCATTTTTTTTGCTACATGATGAATTTATAAGGTATAAGAAAGAAAATTATTAATTATCTTACATAATCCTTAACCCAGAAATAATAGTTCTCCAATTTTACAGTGAGAAAACTGAGGTTTGCAGAGGTTAAATAACCTGACTGAATTCACAGATATTTATAATAAGTGGTAGAAACTGGATTTGAACTCAAATAATCTGACTTCAGAGCCTACACTTTTAATCATTGTGCTATACAATCATACATTTATTTTCATATTATTTATAAGTAAAGTTTAAAAGATTTTACCACTGGGTGTGGTGGCTCATGCCTGTAATCCCAGTACTTTGGGAGGCTGAGGTGGTGGATCATGATGTCAGGAGATGGAGACCATCCTGGTTAACATGGTGAAACCCCGTCTCTACTAAAAATACAAAAATTAGTCGGGCGTGGTGGCCCATGCCTAATAGTTCCAGCTACTCGGGAGACTGACTCAGGAGAATCGCTTGAACCTGGGAGGCAGAGGTTGCAGTGAGCCAAGATCATGCCACTGCACTCCATTCCAGCCTGGGCGACAGAGCAAGACTCTGTCTCAAAAAAAAAAAAAAAAAAAAAAAAAAAGATTTTACCTTTAAAGGTGCTACTGAGAAACTCATTTTAACTTTCTTTTTATAGAGTAGTAATTTAACTTTGGATTTTATTTCTGATCAATCACTTTTTTTTAGTTAAAGCTTTAAAGAATCATCTTTATTAGTAGAGACGAAATTTCACCATGTTGGTTGACCAGCCTGGTCTCCTAACCTCAGGTGATCTGCCCGCCTTGGCACACGCCTTAACCTCAGCTACTCCGGAGGCTGAGGCAGAAGAGTTGCGTGAACCCGCAGGCAGAGGTTGCAGTGAGCCGAGATTGTGCCCTTGCACTCCAGCCTGGGCAACAGAGGGAGACTCTATCTCAAAAATAAAAAAAGAATCATCTTTTTCAATTGTTCAAACTGACATTTTATTTATTTGGAAATATTTAAATCCTACTACATGTTGAGTATCTCTTATTCAAAATGTTTAGGACCTGAAGGGTTTCGGATTTTGGATTTTTTTCAAATTTCGGAATATTTGCATATATATAATGAGATATTTTGGGGATAAGACCCAAGTCTAAATGCAAAATTTATTTGTGTTTTATAAGATAAGACCTTATATATGTAGTCTGAAGATAATTTTATATAATGTTTTTAATAATTTTGTGCATGAAACAAAGTTCATGTACATTGAACCATCAGAAAGCAAAACTATCACTGTCTTAGCCACCCATGTGGACAGTCTGTGGTTGTTTGACATCACCATCATTCCCGACTTTAAATTTACATGCTACTGATAAGCAATTATTTTCTTACATTTATTCACACATAAGTACTTAGTTTAAAAAAAAAAAAAAAAAAGACATACTGGCCAGGCACGGTGGCTCACCTCTACCTGTAATCCCATCACTTTGAGAGGCTGAGGCAGGTGGACTGCTTGAGGTCAGGAGTTCAAGAGCAGCCTGACCAACAGGGTGAAACCCTGTCTCTACTAAAAATACAAAAAAATTAGCCTGGCTTGATGTCGCATGCCTGTAGTCCCAGCTACTCAGGAGGCTGAGAATCACTTGAACCTGGGAGGTGCAGGTTGCAGTGAGCCCAGATCACACCACTGCACTCCAGCCTGGGCTACAGAGTGAGACTCCATCTCAAAAAAAAAGACATACCATTAGTAGAGTGAAAAAATAGTATGTTCAGAGTAACTAAGCAGCACAGGTAGCATCACCAGAATACGCGTATCAGCGGTTTAGCAACAACAACAACAAACAGTGGCAGGCTTTGTCTTCCCCTCCTCCGATGCTGTGTTCTGATAAAAAAGTCACTTAACACTGTATTTTTTTTTTAAGATAAAAAGAAATATCAGAAGCAGTTGAGGGACCAGGAAGTAGGTCTTCTAGGGATGAAGTAGCATTCTGCTAGATGGTTTTTTTTTTTTTTTTTTTTTTTATACAGGTTCTCACTGTGTCACCCAGGCTGGAGTGCAGTGGCACCAACATGGCTTACAGCAGCCTCAAACATCCAGGCTCAAGGGACCCTCCCAACTCAGCCTCTCGAGTAGCTGGGACTATATAGGCATGTGCCACCACACTCATCTAATTTTTGTATTTTTTGTAGAGACAGGGTTTCACCATGTTGCCCAGGCTGGTCTCAAACTCCTGAGGTCAAGTGATTGCCCACCTCACCCTGCCAAAGTGCTGGGATTACAGGCATAAACCACTGTGCACAGCCTGCTGGATGGCTTGTGTGTTGTATGCCTGCATTTTTTTTTTTTTTTGAGACAGCGTCTCCCTTTATCACCCAGGCTGGTGTGATCTCAACTCACTGCAGCCTCCGCTTCCTGGGTTCAGATGATTCTCCTGCCTCAGCCTCCCGAGTAGCTGGGACCACAGGTGCATGCCACCACACCAGGCTAATTTTTGTATTTTTAGTAGAGACGGGGTTTCACCATGTTGGCCAGGCTGATCTCAAACTCCTAACCTCAAGTGATCTGCCCACCTCAGCTTCCCAAAGGGCTGAGATTACAGGCGTGAGCCACAGCACCCAGAATTCTTATGTTATTTGCGAAATTTTTTTAATGTCAGGATGATTTCATATTAATATATAATTTCGTACAGTGAGTCATTTAAAGAGTTTGGAAAACTGAGAGGGAAGTATTACCCGTAATCTTACCCACAATGTGCTTTTAAATGATAATTTTTCCTTTAATTTGGAATCTTTTAAATCTTTCAAGTTGCCATCATTTAATTCACCTCCACCCTAATCTACAATAAATAGACTGGCAAAAGAGACTTAATTTGAGTTTGCTAGGTCACTTGTGGTTTGATGAAAGCTCAAAATGAAGAATTTTTTTTTTTTTTTTTGTAGAGACGGGGTTTCACCATGTTGGCCAAGCTGGTCTCAAACTCCGGACCTCAGGTGATCCACCCGCCTCGGCCTCCCAAAGTGCTGGGATTACAGGCGTGAGCCACTGCGCTGGGCTCAAAATGAAGAATCTTACAAAACAGTATATGTTAGGGAGTTTTTATCCAGTACGGTTCCTCATAAATTTTGATACTTTGTTATTCTTTGAATCATGTTTGGTTTAGTAATCCAGGATAAACAGAACAACAGTAATGAAGAAGTGTTTCTGTTAAACACTTTTACGTAAAAGTAGATAGACAGAAGAACTGTTAGCCCCGATTCTGAATTTATGACTAATAGCAAGGAAAACTTCTTCTTCTTTCCCATAATTTGCCTCTTGAACCTGACCACCATCACTTCCCTATTGTTGCATCATCAGCTGATAGGAGCAGTGCCTCCAGAAACTTTCGCAGTAGGGAACGGATAAACCTGGGTCTCGTATGGGCCTGCAAGCCATTGTAAGCTTACAAACATTGTAAAGGGGGAAAAAATGAGGACCTGAAACAACTTTTTCCAAACTAATTAAATTGCCCATTGCCTTAGGAAAGCCAATAATGCACTCAGCTTTTTAGGGATTATTACATGCCCCTTCATTAGAATGGTTGGCTGTACTAGGCAAATACTTTATTACCAAATAATTATGTAGCACTTAACATTTGAAAAAAGGTTTTTATGATTTTAATGTATTTGAGGAATCCTGTGAGCTAAGTAATCTATATTCCCATTTTATGAAGAAACTGACTCAAGATAGAGACAGGAAATCTTAGGTCACCCTACTAGATCTCTTTTTAAAGCCATTTACTTGTATTTATGTAGAGTTTTATAGTTTATTATGTGCTTTGACCTACTTTCTAGTTTGCCATTCACAACAGTTCAGTGAATTGGACAGGGTAGTTCATGAAACTGCATTTTACAAATGAATAAACAGAAGCTCAGAGAGTTCATGCAGCTAATACTAAATGGCAGTGCCTACGCTGAAACCAAGGTTTTCTGAAACATGGTGAAACATTCTTTCACCTACCCCATGTTGATGTTCTGTCATTCAAAAAGCATTAGCCTCTGCTTTCCTCGGGTATGCCTTAATTATAATGAGTGGAGAAGTGTCTAATGCAGAGGCACTAGACAGCCCAAGGGCCTGAATACTTCCCCAAACATGGATTGTATGGCCTGCACACAGTTTATAAATTTGAATTAGCTGCAGATATTTTAAACATTGAGAGCTTTTATATAAAAAGTAGGTTATTTATCTTAAGAATTAGCAGACCTGGCGAAACAGCATGCTTTCTGTGTGGCAACAGTGGCTTGAGCTGAGTAGCAGCTATGCCCTTTGCCTGTTTGCCACAATCCCTGCAACTCCCTATTGTCCCTGGCATTCACCCTGCTTCACTCATTTGTGATCTGCCTTAAACTCTTACAGGCATTTGAGTTTGTGAACTCTCTAGGTTATGTCACTTTGATTCATTTTTCTGTGTAGCACCCACTTCTAACTGTATAAAATCCCCAAAAATAGTCTGGGCATGGTAGGTCATGCCTATAATCCCAGCTCTTTGGGAGGCCAAGGCGAGTGAATCACGAGGTCAGGAGTTCGAGACCAGCTTGGCCAATATGGTGAAACCCGTCTCTACTAAAAATATAGAAAATGAGCTGGGTGTGGTGGCGGGCGCCTGTAGTCCCAGCTACTTGGAAGACTGAGGCAGGAGAATCACTGGAACCCGGAAGGCGGAGGTTGCAGTGAGCTGAGATCATGCCACTGCACTCCAGCCTGGGCAACAGAGTGAGACTGTCATCTCAAAAACAAAAATATCAAAAATATTATATCTGTTCTGGCAGATCCTGTTAGTGTACTGCCAAATACAGTTTTTCAAGTTTTTATGTTTTTACAGTTGCTAAATGGCACCATTAGAAATGGTTAAGGTTTAGAGATTGCATGGTTGAAAAGTAATATGTTCTTTTTTTATTATACTTAAGTTCTGGGATATATATATTTTATTATACTTTAAATTTTGGCATATATATGCAGAACATGTAGGTCTGTTACATAGGTATACGTGTGCCATGGTGGTTTGCTGCACCCATCAACCTGTAATCTAGGTTTTAAACCCCGCATGCATTAGGTATTTTTGTCCTAATGCTCTCCCTCCTCTTGCCCCCACCCCCTGACAGGCCCTGGTCTGTGATATTCCCCTCCCTGTGTCCATGTGTTCTCATTGTTCAACTCCCACTTATGAGTGAGAACATGTGGTGTTTTGTTTTCTGTTCCTGTGTTAGTTTCCTGAGAATGATGGTTTCCAGCTTCATCGACGTTCCCCAACAAGCGACGTGAACTCATTCTTTCTTATGGCTGCATAGTATTCCATGGTGTATGTGTGCCACATTTTCTTTATCCAGTCTATCATTGATGGGCATTTGGGTTGGTTCCAAGTCTTTGCTATTGAATAGTGCTGCAATAAACATACATGTGCATGTCTTTTCTTTTTCAGATGGAGTCTCGCTCTGTCACCCAGGCTAGAGTACGGTACTCACTGCAACCTCTGCTTCCTGGGTTCAAGTGATTCTCCTTTCTCAGCTTCATGAGTAGCTGGGATTACAGGTGCATGGCACCAGGCTCCGCTAATTTTTTTGCATTTCTAGTAGAGACAGGGTTTCACCATGTTGGCCAGGCTGGTCTTGAACTCCTGACCTCATGATCCACCCGCCTCAGCCTCCCAAAATGCTGGGATTACAGGCATGAGCCACCATGCCTGGCCCGTGCATGTGTCTTTACAATAGAATGATTTATAATCCTTTGGGTATTGGATCCTATTCTTTAAAAGGGCATCTGTGCTCATATATTGTTTCCCTCCTATTAAAGGGATGAACTATCTATGCTCCTCACAGAGATCAACTGCACCAGATTCTTATTATTCCAACTCTTACTTATTCTGGCAATGTTACCCCCTCTCTCCTCTATAATCAGTTTTCTTTAGCAGATCTAGCGGATCATCCATTAGCATAAAAATATACCATCTTTTAAAAAAAAAAAAATGTTTCTTCTTGGTACCCTCAGTTTCTTCTTCTGTTGAACCCATTTAATTATCTCCACAACTTTTACCTCCACCACCCCACCACAGCTGCTGTTATCTTCTTTTGTATTACTCTTTCAGTAGTCCTGTCACCTTACTCAGACTATCAGCAGCAATTGACATAACCCATCTCTCACTCCCCGTTGAAACACTATTCATTTGGAGTTCAGGGATGATACTTTCCCAGTTTTCCCCTTTGTCTGTGGAGTCTTCTCAGCCTACACCTCACCATTAATTATCTTATCCACAGCGTGATGGCTTTAAATATCATTTATGTAATATATGCTGATGGTTTTGAAATTTATATCTCCATACATCTCCCCTATACTCCATAATGGTATTTCCATCTTAGAAGCAGTATAGCATAGGAATCAAGGGCATAGCCTTCAGAGCCAGATTACTTACTAGCTTTGCAATTAATGTCTACTTCATGTGATTGTTATGAAGATTAGATGAATAAATATAAGTAAAGAGCACCAAATGGCCTGTTTTGGTAGACAGGTGTCACTATTATCATTATTAAACCTTTTCACTTTGATGTCTGCTAGGCATTTCACACTTCAGTATGTCACAAATTCCCCCAAGAAGAGAAGGATCTCTTCTAGTCTTTCCCAGTCTCAGTATACAACAACTCTGTCCCTGTGCTCTAGCCAAATCCTGGATTTGACCTTGTCTTCTCTTTTTCTTAAACCCTGCATCCACTCCATCAACAGTTCCTGTCTGCTTCAGCCTACAGGAACCTAATCATTTCTCACTATCTTCACCACTCATACCCTAGTCCAAGCCTCCTCTCATCTGAACCATTGCAGTAGCATCCTACTAGCATCCTATGACCCCTGCTTTCATTATTGTCCTCCTGCAATCCCCTCTTGAGAGATCGGCCTGAGTGATCTTTTTAAGACAGAGGCGCGATTATGTTGCTTCACTGTTGCAGGTCCTCCAGTAGCTTCCTGACCTACTCAGGGTAAAAGCCAAAGTCTTTTAGGCCTCGTAGGCCATTGTATATGAATCCCCTTTCTCCTATTTCCTCTTTTATCTCCTCCTAACATTCTTCTTGCTCCCTCTGTTCCAGCCACACTAACCTCCCCGCTGTTCCTTAAACACACCAGGTGTGCTTCCACCTCAGGGCCTTTGTAACTTGCTGTAACCTCTAGTCTGGAACACACATCATCCAGATATGTGTGTGGCTCACTTCCTCAACTCTTTCCCTTCACTCAGAAGCCCCATTCTCAGTGAGGCATTTACTGATAACTCTTAAAAATCTAAACACCACTCTTCCCCAAGATTCACACTCCCTAATCCCTTCCTAGCTTTATTTTTCTTTGATACGGCTTATCACTGTGTGTCATATCATACATTCTACTTATTTGTTTATCTCTCCCTCACTGAAATGTAAGGTCTATGAGGACAGTGATCTTCACCTGTTTTGTACACTGCTGAATCTTCAGTACCTAGAATAATTTGTGGTCCATAGTAGTTGCTCCGAAATATTTAAATTCATTCATTAATGAAGGAGTGAATGAGAAATATACTGCTCTTCAGGTTCACCCTGTCATGGGAGGAATCAGGTGAAGAGATGGTTACCAAATTGTTTAACAATAACAGGTGCTTCTGAAGCAAAGAGGAAGAGTGAATGTGAAAGATTATAATGAAGGCTTCTAGGAGATGACACCTAAGGCTGAGCCTAAAACTTGTGAGTTCCAATTAAACTAAATTAAAAGAGAAGAGATTTCAGACAGAAGGAACAGCACTATCAGGGACACTGGAATGAGAGAAAACATGTTCCATACTCATTCATTCATTCATTCATTCAACCTAGGGGTGTTGAGAAGGAAACAGAAGATGAGACCCAGATTTCATTCTTAGATGACCAAGGGGATGGTGTAATCACTCATTTTGAGAAGGGATAAATTTGGTTTTGGACAAGTTGAATTTTAGATGCCTCTAGAATTTTCAACTACTATATCACCTTTCAAATATGAACTTAATATTGGAATAATCCCTAGGTCTCCCCTCCCCCTATTGAAGTGATTTGGCAAACCAGAAGAGGTGAATTGCCTCCGAGAAATCTCTCCTTTACTGTGTAGTTCATGACATGCTCTGTCCTTATTTTTTCCTAAAAGCCTTTAAGTGCCCCCTCACTTAAGAAAGTACAGGAATAGTGCACCTTAGTGTCCAAGACTAAAAGTTAGTGTACTCTTCATGAGTACAGTACACTCTCAAATCCTGAAGAAAATTGTGTTTCTGTCTTTTCACTGCTTTGTTCTTTGGGGAATATTCACTGGATTTTGGAATTATAAGGCAAAATTTATTAATTACACCATTCTGTTCAGAAATTCAAATATCAAATTGTAGACTTCAAGGCTTTTCTCTTCTGATTAAAAAACAATGAAGCTGGGTTTCCTCTGAAAAAAAGTCTCTTGTTTATTACAAGTACATTACAAGTTTATACACACTGTATCATTGTTCCCTGGTTTATATATCACCATTGCTCTGTGATGCCTGCTTCTGTGTAGTCTTTCACAAAAAGACTGACCAGTGATTCTTTACACATTGGGTACTTTTGAAGATCTCTTTGGTTTGTAGCTCAAGGAACTTTGCACAATAGAATTGCAAATCACGGTTGCTCTGAGAGTGACTTGCTCTGCCCTAATTGATCTGTTTGCTGCTGTTACTTCTTAACATTTCAGAACTATGCCAAATTGCGTGTCCATGTGTCTTTATAGCCTTTCTTTGCTTCAGCTTACGTTAGAACATCTGTTTAACCCTTTTGCTCTTACCTAGCATATGCCCAGCAGCCTTGCCTCCAAATGTCTTTTTTATTTATATTAATTTTTTTTTAAAGAAAAAAGAGAGGAAAGGAAGTGAGAGTGAAAGAAAGAAAAAAAAGAATGTCAGAGAGAAAGAAAGAGGAAGAGAAAGAGGGAGAGAGAACGGGCTTCTTGTTTATCGCCCAGGCTAGAATGCAGTCTAAAAATGGGTATTAAAATATATTTTATGTAGAAACTGTTCCACAAAGTTTTTAAGGCTTGTAATAACATTTTACTTTTAATTACTTTTAAAATATATTCAAGTGGAACACAAAACTTCAA
>CAUYLG010037848.1:0-13472 GCA_963573385.1 Cacajao melanocephalus
GATGAGTTCATGTCCTTCATAGGGACATGGAGGAAACTGGAAACCATCATTCTCAGCAAACTGACACAGGAACAGAAAACCAAATGCCGCATGTTATCACTCAAAGGTGGGTGTTGAACAATTAGAACACATGGACATAGGGAGGGGAGCATCACATACTGCGGTTAGTCAGGCGGTGCTAATGGAGGGACATCGAGGCATGGGGAGGGTGGGGAGGGTTAATGAGGGGAGAAATACCAGATATAGGTGATGCGGAGATAAGGCAGCAAACCACAATGCTATGTATGTACCTATGCAACCATCCTGCATGATGTGCACATGTACCCCAGAACCTAAAGTACAATAAACAAAAATAATAAAAAAATAAATTTAGTTTAAATGGCAAATAAAAAAGAAATTTATCTTACTATAATAATGGTGATAAAAATTGTTCTAAAAACTGACAAATGACTAACATAAGAAAATCTTAGTGGAGCCATATACACACTTATAAGTTTAACATAATACAAAGCGAAGATTATAAATTAGTAAGGGAATGATAGCACACCAATACTTTTTGTTAGGAAAGGTATTTGGAGAATAATCAAGTTACATCATCTCTAATGACCACCCACCTATTGATTATCTCCTCAGCTCAAAAGATCTTTCCTCCTCTGGTAATTAGCTTTCTCCTGATTTGTTGGTATATGGAATATGATCCACAGAGAATGGGCTCCTAGCAGCCAGGATTTATCCAATGTGACCTTGTTTCAGGTTGATATTCAGCACTGTATCCAAATTAGAAAAACACGGTCACTTTGCTAAGAATTTGGATTGGGAGTAAAAGCCAGATTTAATCTTTTTCAGATGGTTGGATGGTTTCTACTGGGACAGGGAAGTAGAGAAAACAAACGAGATGGTCACGGAAGTATACTGAGAACACAAGCCAAAGAAACAGAAATGGAGACACAAAGCAAGTGGCACACCTGCCCTGTTTCCCTGTATCTCCCTGAGCTGTGGCTGTATCCAAACATGGGTTCTGTGAAACTCTTTGTCCTCTTCATAAGAATAACCCCACTTTTGACAGCTCCAGAATTCCTGTGACTTACAAGCAGAATATTCCAAAATGAAGTTGTAAATTCCAAAAGCAGTAGAGGTTAAATTTTAAATGAAGTATAATGTGACTATGAAAATATTGGCAAATATTTTAGTTCATCTTGGGAATATAAAGAACATCCTGATAGTAAAAACTATGTGACAATAAAAAATAAACTGCATATTTAATATATCATACACATAGCATTACTCAAATGTATAAATAAATGACAAACAGGAAATATTTCTGCACCAAATATGACATAAATACATATAAGACTTAAATGCATGCTTAATGAAAAAAGATCTCTAAAAATGAATATACTAGCATCCTTCAAATTCAAAGTAGGCAAAGGTCATAAGCAGACAAATCACAGAAGAAATATAAAAGGTTCCTAAACATGTGAAAAGAATTCTAGAAATGAAAATGATTTTCACATATAAAAAATTCATATTACTTGTGTCAATATTGGTGCATAGATATAAGTACTACATGGCTGGTAGTGCTGCCTGGAAATTAATGTTGCAACATGTGTAAAGATCTTCAAACATATTAATACCCTTTTGAGCCAGTGCACTAAAATAGCACTCTTGCTTCCAAGTGCAAAAACCCAACTTAAAATGCTCTAATGAGAAAAGGGGTGGGTTGGCTCACTCATAGGTGAAAATTCCAGCAGTGCCTGTGTTGGATACCACTGCTCCAATGTGTGATTATGGCTCTTTCTCTTCATATCAATTCTGTTTTCAACAGGCAGGTGTCTCTCCTTCAAGATGAAAGACAGCAAACTGCACTTTAGGCTTACATTCTACCAGTTCAATAAGCTGGGTGAAAAGGACTTCAACTTCTCAATGATTTTCTGTAAATCACAAGGTAATACCTCATTATATCTTACTGGCAAGACTTTGGTCACATGTGTCTCTCTGAAACAATCACTACGGTCAGGGAATAGGTTCAGCTCCCTTAGCAAAGAGCAGGGTATGAGAATCATCCTGCCTGAATCAAAGTGGTGGAAAGTAGATGGAGATGGATCACAGAGGAAAATTCAGATGCTGTTTCCAGAAGGAAAGTGCATGCTATGCACATAAGAATAATACTTGCTCTTTTAACTTTTAAGAATCTTGTCTGAGAAAACAATTGGAAAGGAAGTAAAAGTTATAGTGTACAGTGTTTAAATGACAGTCGTATTTCTTCTTATAGTACAAAAAATGAAAACACTGGTAGGGAAATGATTAAACTATAACAGAAATATAATCATAAACTATATACAGTTTTATAATATTCATAATATTTACAACATACAGTTGGCCCTTGAATAACATGTTTGAACTGCATGGATCCACTTATATATGGATTTCCTTCTGCCTCTGCCACCTCTAGGACAGCAAGAGCAACCCATTCTCTTCCTCCCTCTCCTCAATCTACTGAACTTGAAGACAAGGAGGATGATTCACTTCTACTTAATGAATATAAATATATTTTCTCTTCCTTATAATTTTCTTAACATCTTCTTTCCTCTAGCTTACATTATTGTAAGAATACAGCATATAATATATATAACATGTAAAATATACAATGATTGTTTATTCTATTGGTAAGGCTTCTAGAAAAAAGTAGGCAATTAATTACTCGTTAAGTTTTTGAGGAGTCAAAAGTTATATGTGCATTTTTGACTGTGGCACCTCTAGCCCCCACATTGTTCAAGGGTCAACTGTTTATTTATATATTTATATATACACATATTAATATCAATATTAACACGATATTAACATTATAGATACATATAAAATATACATATTTTATATGTATATATACATATTGCAACCACTGGAAAAACACAATATATTAAAAGGTAAGATAAAAATTTAAATACATTGTATGATCCCAGTTTTATTCAATTTGCATTTGTATAGAAAAAAACTGAAAGGAAATAGAGCATAAACATAATCTAGTGTGGTAGAATTTAGAGCATTTTCTATATGGGCAATGGCTAGTTTTTAACAAATAAAAACTCTGTTAAATGGTTTCAAAATGCAAGAGTTTGGTAAATAATTATTAAGATGCTCAACATCTACTGTGCTTAGGCAACCTGAAGTCATGAAATATCTGAGTGCTGGTTGACCTCTTAACTATAAACCTGAACATTACTTAAAATCTTTAAACTTTAGTATCTACATCAGAAAAATCTCAACTAATGTCTTCTTTGTGCATCTCATGATTATGAAAATCATAATATAAAAGCACTTTTATTAATAATATTACAATGTGCTATAAAAAGTGGTAACATTAACATCTTTTAAAAAATAATTTCACATTTTACTTTAGATTCAGGGTGCACATGTCCAGATATGTTACAAGGGTATAGTATGTGATGCTGAGGTTTACGGTACAAAAAATCCCAATGATACCATCATCCAGGGAGTGGAGTACCCAAAAGGTAGTTTTTCAGCTCTTAACCTTCTCCTCCTCTCCCTACTCTAGCAATTTCCTGTGTCTACTGTTCCTATCTTGACATCCAAGTATATCCAATGATTAGCTCTCACTTATAAATGAAAACATGCAATATTTGATTTTCTATTTCTGCATTAGTTTATGATAAAGGCCTCCAGCTGCAGCCATGTTGCAGCAAAGGACAGGATTTTACACTTTTTTATGACCGTGTTGTGTTCCATGGTGTATATGCACCACATTTTCTTTATCCACTTCACCATTGATGGGCACCTGGGTTGATTCCATGTTTTTGCTATTGTGAATAGCACCATAATGAACATGTGAATACATGTGTCTTTTTAGCTGAATGATTTATTTTCACTTGGGATATATACCAAGAAATGGGATTGTTGCGTTGAATGGCTGTTCCATTTTAGGTTATTTGAGAAATTGACAAAATGCTTTCCAAGCAGCTGAACTAATTCACATTCCTTTCAACAGTGTATAAGTGTTCCCCTTTCTCTTCAGCCCAATCAGCATCTGTTTTTTGTTTCATTTTGTTTTTTGGGTTTTTTTTTTACTTTTTACCAATTTTGTCACTCTGACAGGTGGAAGTTGATAGTTCATTGTGGTTTTGATTTGAATTTCTCTAATGATTAGTGATGTTGGGCATTTTTTCACATTTGTTGGCTACATATATGTCTTCTTCTGAGAAGTGTCTATTCGTGACTTTTGCCAACTTTTCAATGAGGTTATTACTTTTTTGTTAAGTTACTCAAGTTACTTATAAATTCTGGATAATAGACCCTTGATGAATGCATAGTTTGCAAATATTTTCTCCCATTCTGTACATTATCTGCATACTCTATTGATAGTTTCTTTTGCTGTGCAGAAGCTCTTCAGTTTAATTAGGTCCCACTTATCAATTTTTGTTTTTGTTGCAATTGTTTTTGAAAACTTTGTCATGAATTACTTGCAAAATGAATGTCCAGAATTGTATTGCCTAGGTTTTCCTCTAAGATTTATATGGTTGGAGATATTAATATTATATTTACATCTTAAACCCATCTTGAATTAATTTTTGTATATTGTGAAAGGAGGGATAAAAGACTACACATTGAGCATAGTGTAACACTGCTTGGGAGACAGGTGGACCAAAATCTCAGAAATTACCACTAACCAAGTTATCTATGTAACCAAAAAACACCTATTCCCCAAAAATAATTGAAATAAAATAATATTAATGAAAAAGAAATGTAAACGTCTAGTTTTATTTTTCTGCATATGACAAGCCAGTTATACCTGCACCGTTTATTGAAAAGAAAATCATTTCCCCACTGCTTACTTTTGTCAACTTTATTGAAGATTGGATGGTTGTAGATGTAAAGCTTTATTTACTGATTCTCTATCTGTTCCAATGGTATGTGTCTATATTGTACAAATATCATGCGGTTTTAGTTACTATATCTGTATAGTACAGTTTGAAGTCAGGAAATGTGATGCCCCTGGCTTTGTTCTTTTTGCTCAGGATCTCTTTTGCTATTTAGGCTCCTTTTTTGGCCCGTAAAATTTTATAATAGTTTTTTAATTCTATGAAAAATGACATTGGTAGTTTGGTAGAAATAATGTTGAATATGTAGATTGCTTTGGGCAGTACAGCCATTTTAACCATATTGATTTTTCCAATCCATAAACATGCATTTTGTTTGTGTCATCTATAATTTTTTTAACAGCATTTTGTAGCTACCTTTGTAAAGATCATGCATTTTTTTGGTTAGATGTATTTCTAGGTGTCTTATATTTGTTTGTGGCCATTGTAAATGGAATTGTGTTCTTGAGTTAGCGCTCAGCTTGGACATTATTGATGTACAGGAATGCTACTGATTTTTGTACACTGATTTGGTATCCCGAATTTTACTGAAGTTGTTTATCAGTTCTATGAGTCTTTTGGGTGACTCTTTAGAGTTTCCTAGATATAAAATCAGATTGTCAGCAAGAAGAGATCATTTGATTTCGTCTTTTTTATTTGGAATTCTTTTATTTCTTCCTCTTGCCTGATTGCTCTACCTAGGACTTCCAGTGCTATGCTGAATGAAAGTGATGAAAACGGCCATTTTTGTCTTGTTCCTGTTCTTAGGAGGAATGTTGCCAGCGTTTTCTCATTTAGCATGGTGTTGGTTGTGGTTTTCTCAAAGATGCTTGTATTAGTTTGTTCTCACATTGCTTTAAGGAAATACACAAGATTGGTTAATTTATAAAAGAGAGAGGTTTAGTTGACTTACAGTTCCGCATGGCTGGAGAAGCCTCAGGAAACTTAAAATCACAGCGGAAGGCACCTCCTCACAGGGCAAGAGGAGAGAGAATGAGCGCCAGCAGGGGAAATGCTAGACACTTACAAAACCATCAGATCTCCTGAGAACTCACTCACTATCATGAGAACAGTATGGGGGAAACCAGCCCTGTGATTCAATTACCTCCCACTGGGTCCCTCCCATGACACATGGGGATTATGGGGATTACAACGCAAGATGACATTTGGGTGGGGATGCAGCCAAACCGTATCAATGCTGTTATTATTTTGAGATGTGTTCCTTCAGTGCCTAATTGCTGAGGGTTTATATCATAAAGGGATGTTGGATTTTGTTGAAACCTTTTTCTGTCTATTGAGATGACTGCATAGTTTTTGTTTCTAATTGTTTATGTGGTGAATCACATTTATTGATCTCTGTATGTTAAATCAACCTTTCAACCCAGGAGGAAAGCCTACTTGATCATGGTGAATTAACTTTTTCATGTCTTGTTGGATTCACTTTGCTAGGATTTGTTGATGCTTTTTATGTCCATATTCATCAGGGATATTGGCTTGCTGTTTTCTTTTTCCATTGTGTCTTTGCCAGATTTTAGTATAAGGCCGATCTTGGCTTTATGAAATGAGTTAGAAAGGAGTCTATCTACCTCAATTTTTAAAAAATAATTTCAGCAGAATTAGTACCAGTTCTACTTTGTAAGTCTGATAGAATCTTTCTGAGAATCTTTATGGTCCGGGAGTATTTTGTTAGATAGTTTTTTTAATTAATGATTCCATTTTGGAACTCAAAATTTGGCTGTTCAGAGTTTCAATTTTTTTCCTGATTCAATCTTGGAAGATTGTGCATTTCCAGAAATTTATTCATTTCCTGCAGTTACTTGTCTTCTTTGGACTTTATTTTAAATTAATAAATGGGAATAATACAACCTCCTTGTTGGATCCTCTCTGAGTTAAATCTAATTGATGCGAAGCAGCATTGAACACCTACTAGCACCTGACACATAGAAGACATATAACAAATGTAAATTATCTGTCTGCCATCTTCTTATATCATGCCTATTGCCTCATCTATAAAATTTGTATGGTATAAATGCACAGAGTTGGGGAGAAGTAAGTAGACAATATTCAATAATCCTTTCTACCTTTTGGTGTGGATTTTTCCATGAAAGCCAAATCTCTTTCATATAGCAGGGTAGTGGATTATGCCATACAAATGGCCAAATCAGTGGCTTCACAGATTAAATACTATCTCTGCCTTTAGTATGAGGATAAAGAAGACAGCACACAGAGCTACTATGCCCATGTGCCCAGCAGATAGTAATTTTTTCAAAAAGGACCACTGGAATTCAGGTCCTCCCAATATAACTCTGTCAGGCTTGCTTCCCTGAGAAAATTGGGAAACTTAAACACACATGGATTCCATATGGAGTCATAGTGAGGATATAGGCTACTGGCCACATTCCCACAGGTTGCCAAATATTCAAGCTTAACTCAATAAAGAGTGGTCAAGAATAATAAAACAAACTACTTGGGAAAGACATAGAACCTTCTAAATTTAAACTATAACTTTCCCTCTTCTCCCATAAAATTCAGACTACTCCTGCAACCCTATGAACTCCTCACCACCTAGATTCTGCCCCTCCCTTCTCCTGCAAGCAGCTAGGAAAGTGTGTGTAGAATGCGGGTTGACTAGGGGCCTCCCTCCCTTGCTCTCACCTTGACCCTGTGGCAATTTTTCAACACTCAAGACAAGAGTCTGTTTCTTTACTGAAATTGCTAGAGCCTGCCTAAACTCTTGGGCAACTGAGAACCTAGCCTGTCCCCACAGGGTAGGAATGTATTAACCACCCTATAAAAGTTATTTTTAAAGTTTTATTTAAGGAACAGCAGCTGGAGAATAAAGAAAAGAAAGGTGAAACAGGATTCCTGTATAGCCAGGCTGTAATCCCTCTCACGTCAATCCCCTATAGCTTTCTGTGGGAATTGCCTCCATGTAAATCTTTAAATCTGACCTCCAAAACTGGAAACTGAAGAATTCAGAGATAAAACAAACAGGAAATACAAAACAGTCATGTTTGCTCAGACCCTTGCTGAATTACGTTAGGGGAGTTTGACAACAGGCTTGGAATTCTTTCATTAGATTTGGAGGTAATTATCAGAAAAATTAAAACAACATTAAAGTACCATCACATATAATGAGCTCACTACTACTTGGAAATTGTTTCCAATCCATGCATTGTAAATGTTAGCAATGGGAGGTTTCCTAGAAGTTTTTGTCCTGTGGTTGAGAGAATAATTATTTGAGTAATAGGGAAAAGAAATTTAGCAAATTGCAAAGTCATGAAATAAATACTGATGTAGTCTGTATTTCATTAATCTCTAAATTATGTTGAAAATTTATCCTAATTTTTATTGTTATTTTAATAATGCTACATTTGAATTATAACTGCTATATCTTTTTTTCTTTAAGAAAACAATGCATTGCCAAGTTGGAATGCATCTCAGTTCAACAAGAATTATTGAGAATACCTACTGTATGTGAAAGGCTGTTCCTACCTCAAGATAGTTACACTACTGCAGAAATAAAATATATATGTGCATGCACAAAACTGAATGCATACAATGCAAAGAACAGGAAGGAACAGCATAAGCAGGGGCAAAAAGTGGGAAAGCACTGTTTATGTTCAGAAAATAGCAAGTTACCCCTCAGCAACAAGGGATGAGCAAAGATTTCAAAGGAAAAAACAGGCTCCAAGCCTAGTTCCACACTTGCTAGCTTTTGACTTTTAGCAAGTTACATAACTGTTCTAAGCCTCCGTTTCCTCTGTTTAAACAAACTGAGCTACTAATAAGTATGCTGTAAGAGTAAGATCATGCATGTGAAATACCTATATCATGATGAGTAGCATGTAGGGAATACTCAATAAATGTTTAAAGCAAAAGAAGAAAGAAGTGAGGTAACGAGTAAGAAAGGAAGAAAAAGAGGGAGGAAGGATAAGAAGGAAAGACACAGGGAGGGAGGAAGGAAAGACAGGAGGAAGGAAGGAAAAAAGGAAGGAAGCGAGGAAGAAAGGAAGGAAAGAAGGGAGGGAAAATAAGTCAGGGATTTCTGAGAGATGTAGGCTTAAGATATATATCTTGGATCAATTTGCATATAAGCCTAAGACATGAAGACAAATACCATAAGCTAAACAGGGTAGAGGACAGAACTTTTGTAGTGGAAGATATATAAGTGATATGGTATGGCTCTGTCCCCACCCAAATCTCATCTTGAATTCTAGCTCCCATAATTTCCATGTGTTGTGGGAGGGACTTGGCAGGAGCTAATTGAATCATAGAGGAGTTTCCCTCACACTTTTATCATGGTAGTGAATAAGTCTCATGAGATCTGATGGTTTTATAAGGGGAAATGCCTTTTGCTTGGTTGTCATTCTCTCTCCTGCCTGCTGCTATGTATGATGTGCCTACTGCCTTCCACCATGATTGTGAGGCCTCCCCTGCCATATGGAACTGTCAGTCCATTCAATCTCTTTTTTTAAATAAATTACCCAGTTTTGGTTATGTCTTAATCAGCAGCATAAAAACAGACTAAAAAAATAAGGTCATGTGATACTACATAATAAGAATGGAATGCAGGTTCAGACAAGGTGTGACTTTGAAAAAGTTTCTAGAACTTCTTGAGTGAAAAATATCTTTCTCACAAAATCATTCTGAACAATACAAGTGATAAGATCTATAAAAGCATGTAACACCATGCCTGACATATAGATAACCATTGATAACTATTAGGTCCCTCTTCACTCTCTTGCTTTCCTCCCCTAGAGACAGAAGAAAGGAGCAGTAAATTGAAAGAAGAAAAAGCTGGCAGAACACAAGGGAGTTAAAGTGACTATAACTGAATAAAAGAAGACAGGAAATAATAACAGGATGTTGTGAGGGTTGTTGTATACAGTCACGATTCATCTTTAAGATTTCAGTTTCAGTGGAGGGTTTGGGGAAAGAAGTCAGAGTATATATTGAAAATACGAAATCAGCAACGAAGTCCTGAAGCAGAAGTATCACCATTTGGTGTGTTCCTAACTCCTGTCAGACCGTGAAGCCTTAAGAGAAAATAATACCATGCATGAGTGTTAAAATTAAGTGAGATTTTTTTAATCTAGCTAGTTGTTTTTAGGAAATGGACAACATAAAACCAAAAGGAAAACATAAGGAAATAAGATATTGAGGTTGAAGACAAAAGAGATGGCATGTTCTGATAGATGTGAGTTAAGTCTAAAATGGGTTAAAAGTTAGTCTCCTTGTGAGTCAAAGATATTCATAGTTAGTATAAATACACAAATTTCTTCAGAGGGTGAGGAAAATGGCTGAGAGAGGTCATGCCAGAAAGAGTCTATCTTCTGAGTCAACAGGGTTCAAACAATGACTTCTGTAAATGCTTGACTCCAGAACTGGTGTGCTGCCAGTCACTAAGGATTCTCAAACACCAGTGAAAGCCTCATAAAAATCGCTGATCATGTGGTCTCAAAAAAACACATGAAGTCAAAACAAGAGAGATAGACCAGAAATTTGAGTGTGTGGAATGAAGCCTTGAAAAAGCCATGATCAAAGTGTGCAAATAAAAGTGCAAAAGGAAGAACACTGAGATGAGAGTGGGCCATTTAGAACTTAAAGGGTGAAGTTTTAAGTTTTGAATTTTGGTTAGGCCCTCTCTTGCTCAAGGGTGTCAGAGAGTTAGCAAAATTGGAAGGATTCCCCTGAGTCTACAGATTCTTCTCACCTGAATCTTCAGGGAGATGCTAACATCCAGAAAGCAGAGAGAAGGCTTATTATCTGGGAATGGATTAATGTTTAAGTGGTTAATGTTTAGACGGAGTTCGTTTAGGTGGCTAAAACTAAGGATGCCTAAAGCAAATAATGAATGCTGAGGAATAAGCCAGTGTTCAGAGAACTAAGAGAGAAAATGATCAGAGGTAGGAAGTATTCCTGGGTACCTTCCAAGAGGAAGGATCAGCTGCAGCACAGCTCAAAGGTAGACCTGCCAAAGGGACAAATGAACTTGGCAAAAGCTTTTCTATGTTCTAGGGTGGTTGAAGTGAAAGGAACACAAAGGGTTTGGGGAGGTGAGAGGCTGCACAATCAGAATGGTATGAAGCTCACTACTAAGTTTCAGGAAGTATTCAAAATGATGATAAGTGAATGACAATAAATGACAATGCTAGGAAGCTCACTAGTAAGTTTATAAGTATTCAAACTACCGGTTTCTTCTGAGGACTGTGAGAACAAATTGGTTCCATGGCTCCTCCTCTTCTGGTGGTTTTCTGACAATCTTTGTGCACCTCAGGTTAAAAAGACTCATCTCCCTGATCCCTTCACTTGGAATTCTTTCGGAATTGGACACATCTGTCACTAAATTTCTTCTTAATCATATTAGATTAAGTCATAGATATATTAGATTAAAGCCAACCCTTAACTTGAGTTCAACCTTAAAGACTGTATATCCAAATAAAGTCACATTGCAAGGTACTGGGGGTTAGGACTTCCACATATGAATGGAGGGTGTCATAACTCAACTCAAAGCTCTTTATCAAATTCAACAAGAAAATTGGGAGGACATTTCAAGACTATATGCCTAGAAACCCACACAACTCCATATCTACTCTCTTACTTACAACCCTTGCTTGTTACAGGATTTAATAATTTCCCAGCTTCTCTCCATAAATGACATACTTTCCTTCTGCTTTCAAACCCCCAAAATGCTGTGTGTACTGATCAAAATCAATGGGGGCACATGAATCTACTCAGAAACATACACCACATCAAATCATTTTGCTTTCCATGTCAGGACTCTTTTTCTCCTCAGAGCAAGAAAAACTTACTCTTAGCAACAATGCCCAGCCTTTCTAGTCTCTTATTCATAGTATAGGTTGGAAACACTAATGCTTTCAGAGTGAAATGCTTCTATCTGAAAAGCTTTAACTTCTGAAATTCAAAAATCTTTGCCTTGCTTTTTTATATTATTGTGTCTCTCCTGTGGCAATGAATGGAGGAAAGGCCCTGCCTGGAACAAAAAGAACTGCCAGGAATTAAATTTGCACCAGTTCACACAGTAATACCTAATATGATGATATTTTTTCCTGATAGAACCAACATTCTCCAAATTGCGTTTCTCAAACACTTGTTTTCCAGTGTCAATATCAGATTATCAGAAAGTGCAAGAAAAAGCAAAGTTTTATATTAAAATACATTTTAGAAATGCTGAATTAAATTTTTGAGTCACAGAAATTTAGGTAAGAAGGAGATCTTAGGTTTAGTCTAACTTTCTTTTTTGACAGATGACATACCTGATCACACAGAGGAGAAATAACTTATCCAAGATTGCAGTTACTTATACAAAGTAGACTGAAGCTACTAATGCAAAGTAGATTATAGCGACTAATAAAAAACTCAGTATTTGTATTCTCTACGCAAAGTTTTTTCCTCACTATATATTATATTGTCTATTTCTACTCACATGCTTGCACACATGAGAAAACGTATAATAGAAAATAGTAACATAAATATTATTTAATTCAACCAACATCATTGACACCTATTATATACCATCAATAGCCTAGACACTAAAGATAATAGTAAAGAACAAGACATGAATATTGAGTTTTAGGCACTCATCAAGTAGATGTAGTATAACCCCACAGTTATACTTGGATGACAACTATAATCACCACACATTAAAAGAAGGACATAGCTATGCTATAGAATAGAAAATATTGCACAATATCTATTATGATGACTTGCCAAACAACTTAAATATACTCTATAATGTGAAAACAACATGATTTTACTTAATGGAAATCATACGTATTTAATCTCTTAATATGCTTATAAAAATTCTTAGAAAATATGCCAATCCAAAGAGTATTGATAAGAAACTCCTTTGTTGGATATGTGGAATTGTTTTTAAAAGGGAAGACAAAGGGTTAGAATAAATGAAAATTTACCTCCATGAAAACAGAGAAATAATAATTTTTCAGAGAACTTTCAATTCCAAGTTTAAGAAAACAATACACTTTCAGAGTTAGATGAGATCTTAGGCATTAACTAGTACATCCAATTCTTTTATTGATGATATAAATGAGTGGAGAGAAATTAAGGTGCTTACACATGTTTATAATTATCTTGAAATAGTGTCAGAGTAAACAGTAAAACCTTTAAGTTTGTAAATAAAATGATATAGTAAAAAAAAAAAAGGGAAAAGAAACAGAAGCAGGATTTTTTGATGCTGCATGAGTAGAGACAATAATGACAAATATATTTCTTTTTTTTAATTTTTTTTTATTTTTTACTTTTGAAAGAAAGAAAAAGTGAGGAAAGAAAGTGAGAGTGAAAGAAAGAAAAAAAAGAACGTAAGAGAGAAAGAAAGAGGACGAGAAAGAGGGAGAGAGAACGGGATTCTTGGGATTCTTGTTCTATTGCCCAGGCTAGAATGCAGTCTAAAAATGGGTATTAAAAACCTCTTTTATGACAATAATTGTGCTTAACAATGGAGACAGGAAGGAATAAGGGATGAAAATAACAAACAAGCAGCCAACCAGTGTTTTACTTAAACCTGTGAAATGCTATGCAATTGCTGAGGAGTGATTTACTTCCAATTATGTGGTCACT